>JADDOH010003424.1:0-131713 GCA_016648135.1 Agrypnia vestita | reverse complement strand
CTTCTTTTGGACCTTTTTTGTATATAAGAATTATATGAGATGTTTCCCACTGTTCTGGTATATGTCCTGATATCATAATGTTATTGAAAATTTGAGTAAGAGCGGGAACCAGTTCATCCAATGTACCTTTTAGTATCTCATTTGTAATTTTATCTGGTCTTGGTGTTTTTTCTAGTTTTTGACTTAATATTGCTTTCCTGACTTCGTTGTGTAAAATTTCAGGTTCTCGGTCTGAGGAACATAAGTTAGGTCTAGGGATGCTATAGGTTTTTCGATTGGCATTGTCATGGTTGGAATATAGATCCTGATAGAAGTTTGTGGCTACTTTGTTTATATCTTTTCGGTGTGTTATATAACAGTGATCATATTTCAAGCTTGGTATCCATGAGTTTATTTCTCGTAGCTCTTTTAAAGCTTTTCTTGTTCCGCCAGTGGTTAAAATATGTTTTTCCAATGTTTGTAGTCTTGTTATTTTTCTATCCTTCCTGATACCTTTCTTAATTCCTTACTCAGTTTGGTGATAAGTTGAATATTTTCTTTCCTCATTTTACTATTAAATAAATGTTTTCTTTCCTGAATTAACTGTAGTGTTTTCTCACTTAATCTGTATTTATGATTTGATGGTTTGCTTTTGTTGAAATTTGTAAGTTGGTTCTGCAATTTAGTGTAGTTTGCCTTAAGATCTTTTCCACCTGACTTCAGTATTTTCTTGTTGAGTATTGATAAGAAACCGGCCATTATTTTATTGTTTTCTGGATCATGGGCCAAACTGGGTGGTGTGAAATGCCTTTTAGGCCTCTTATTTGGTGTTAGTTTAAGAGATGCTCTTACCATTAAAGTTTAGCTTTGATATAACTGAGGTGTCTGTGAACAATCTTGGGTGGCTACTTGCAATGTAGTCTATTTCGTTCTTGTATTTGCCATCTGGAGAAAACCAGGTCCACTTGTTGTTCTTGTTTTTCTTGAAAATGCTATTCAGGACGACTAGTTTATGCTCCAGTAATAAGTCTATGAGCCTTTGTCCATTTATGCTTCTTTTACCGTGGCCGAAGTTACCCAGTGCATATTCGTCTTTGTTTTGCTTGGTACCTACTTGGGCATTAAAGTCCCCCATGAGTACAATTATGTTTTCTGGGTATTGCTGTATAATTTGTGATAAGTTGTTGTAAAAAGTAGTGTGCTCTGTGTTTTCAGCTTGTTCGGTTGGTGCATAAGCTTGTATTATTGTCCATGTTTTACGATGATTGGGTAGTTTCATAACTAAAATTGCGATTCGATCATTGATGCCGATGAAGTTTAGTATATTACTTCTTAGTTGTGATTTTACCATAAACCCAACTCCTTTCTGTCCCCCAGGTTCTCCTTTGGTGTACATTATATAGCCTGTATGTTCTTCTATTGTTTCACCAGCCCTTCGTACTTCGCTTATTCCTAAGATATCCCAGTTAAGATCTTTTAATGCTTCCTCAAGCTCTAGTAGAGATTCATGTGTTCTTAACGTCAAAGTATTCAATGTTGCAATGTGCAGTCTGTTGCTTTTTGTTGGAGGGTATTGGTCGTTTTCTCCCGCGGTGACCAACCGTAGTGGGAGCATTGGTTGTTGTTCGTTGGTTTTGTTTTGTTTTAGCTGTGGAATTCTATGTTGTTGTTTAACTATTTGAGGTTGTTTGATTTCCGGTAGTGGTCTCTACATTCCACTATATGAAATATCTATCGATCTCTAGGAATATGAATTCATACTGAGCACAGCATTATATTTCTGACTTTATCTTTAAAAAATATTATATACTACTGTTCCCATTCACTGTATCATATATTTTGATTCTTTGTCTTCTTCCCCCATCATTTATTACCCCTTCCTGCTCCACAATCACGCATTCACTCCCATTTTGACACTAGTATAGAATTGATCATATTTTGTGATGTTTGTGATTTACTCTGAAGAAGGAACGGTAGTTCCGAAATATGTTGGTGTTACCAAAAGTGTAGTGGTTTAAGCAAAGTGAACTTTTATGTTTAATTTAATTAAAAACAATTTTGAATTTAATTAAAAATTATTTTTGATGAAATTTGACTTCCAGTCTCTCCGTCGGACGAACGTACCTACCTACGTTCAGCGCAAAAGATTCAGGCGGCACATTCACTGCAAATGCATATTTTGGCGTTTTATTTCGAAAATGTGGGTTTTTATTATCAGAATGTATAATTTTTATTATATAATAGTAATAAACTGGACATTATTTATAATAATTAATAAAATATAAGCATTAATCAACAGGCCGCGGCCAAAAAATCGTTTTTAGTGTCCTAGGCGACACTAATTTTTAATGAATATTTATATGTACGCATAACATTATTTTTTTACGTATAAAGTATACTTCATTATCTAGAATTTTAGTAAGGAAATCAAGAAATATTCAATATTAACAAAGTTATAATGTTTAAAATATGCAAGAAATTTTTACGTTTTTTGTTGATTTAAAAACGCTTTTTATTTGTATATAGAGATGATTTTAAACAGTATATTCTATTTATTCTCGTATTTTGAGGCTTTACTCACTTAAAAGAAGTTAATTTTTTTTTACAAAACTACCTTAATTATTATTTAAAAATAAAAATTCCAAAGTATGAAATGCGCCAATAAATAACGCAGTTGCCGACGGCATTCTGTTTTATAATTCGCCGAAATTTGCATTTGCAGTGAATGTCCAGCCTTAACACAAACTGTTGTGTGGCATCACACCTCCCTTTCGTAACAATGTGTCTTTTCATTTATAGGATTTTCGTAAATTTATCCAGATTTACTTTACCTTCCAGTGCCAACGTATCCAAAAAAATATAAAGTATTCCTTCCTTTTACCATTTTTTACGGCCATCCGTAGACAGCCCTTACAGGTTTTATTATCCGTAGACAAGTAAGTACTCTAGGTGGGTTAACCCTTACCCCGAACAGCAGATAAGCAAGCGGAAAGCCTTCCATAAGCAAACTCACGTGACTCTCCGCATTGGTAGTCAGGTGGGCTCGTGGGGGGAGGGGGGGGGTACACCCTCCTCTCCATGCTGCGCGCACTGCGCCAGAGGCCCGTACCTATTCTTGTGTACAGAACCTGTCGATGTTAATTGATATGATCAATTTGAATAACATTTCAGTAACTAAGTCAACCAATTTATGTACATCCCATCGAACCACTTACCAACCAACTGCAAATTATTTGATTTATGGGTTTTCTATGGCATTGACACAATTCAATCGCTATAATAGATATCGTACATTTTGACACAATTCGATCTCTCCAATAGATATCATAAATTGGCGAGTAGTGGATAAGCTGACACGTTTAATCTCTATGGAAAATATAAGTTAGTTTTGACACACATTCAAATTTGACACAATTCAATCGCTATAATAGATATCGTACATTTTGACACAATTCGATCTCTCCAATAGATATCATAAATTGGCGAGTAGTGGATAAGCTGACACGTTTAATCTCTATGGAAAATATAAGTTAGTTTTGACACACATTCAAATTTGACACAATTCAATCGCTATAATAGATATCGTACATTTTGACACAATTCGATCTCTCCAATAGATATCATAAATTGGCGAGTAGTGGATAAGCTGACACGTTTAATCTCTATGGAAAATATAAGTTAGTTTTGACACACATTCAAATTTGACACAATTCAATCGCTATAATAGATATCGTACATTTTGACACAATTCGATCTCTCCAATAGATATCATAAATTGGCGAGTAGTGGATAAGCTGACACGTTTAATCTCTATGGAAAATATAAGTTAGTTTTGACACACATTCAAATTTGACACAATTCAATCGCTATAATAGATATCGTACATTTTGACACAATTCGATCTCTCCAATAGATATCATAAATTGGCGAGTAGTGGACAAGCTAACACGTTTAATCTTTGCTCGCCGAGATCACATTTTGTGCATAAAGGTATCTGACCACTATCTAGTTAGTGACAGTTAACAATTTCTAGGTAAACCTTGCCTTGGTATTTAATTATTTAAGAAATTATGTCTTTATTTTTCAATTAATATTTCTATGTTTTTAATGTAATTATTTTATTGTGATCTTTTACCGAATGGTTCTATGACATTTAATACAGAGATTTTTATTTTAATACATTAAGAGATATAATACCTACAGATATTTATTACAGAGAGATAACAAATGGAATCAAATCGCTTAATAGAAGTATTATTCATGAAATGCTACATACTCATATACTTTATGCACTATATCTTAACAAATATTTTTCAATTGATGGATTTTTCAGTTTAAATGTTTATTTTAAATTAAGTAGTCAATTTATTTTTAAACAAACAATTGTGTAATATATTATTTTGAACACTCCCTTTTGAACTGGTGAGATCATTTGCAGTAACAGTGCGTTCATAAATTCATTGATTAATTGGTTGATAAATTCGTAGATTCACCAATAAAATCAAAACTTTCCTTTCATTTATATTTCATGGGTGTTCAACCAATCACCTTTGGCTAGTTAAATATATCAATTGAACCTTTAAGTGCTCCAGTGGCAAAACCTTTTTGCAAAACCCCTATTCATTATATTCTCCGCTCTCGGAAACTACTTCAATGGGGCTTTTCCCAAAACTATATTAACAACTCAGCAAAAGAAAAATAATAAAGTAAAACTAGCCATTTTGAGCCTATTACGTGTATTATTAAATGGGAGAAATAGTCATATTATATTGATTCAAGCCTTCGTATAACCATTCAAATCTCAATATTGATTTAAAATTAGTATCTACTTCATGAACTAATCCATTTTAACCGTATCTACTCTCTAAATTATTGATTGTTATCTGAAGTTAGAATATCTAATAGATATAATATATCATTTTATCAGTGCGCTTACTCTGCCTCATTTTTCTGTCATTTAATTGGTGGTTACAAAATGCCCTCATCCAGTCGATAACTGATTCGTAGTTGATGTCGTCATCAATAAAACCATGAATGGGATTAATGTCGACATCCTTGGCTCAGCTGAGAGATAAAAGGGGTGTCAACAAAATGCCACAGGTCAGATTTCCGCGGTCGCTATTAGGTGGACAACGCACTACCCGCGTACCGCGGCGGTTGGCGGTTGGCGGTTGCGCGGTTGTATGTTTGTACGGCAATGTATGGCACACAACTCCGCTTCACCGCGCGGGAGTCGCTGTCGGGCGCGGAGAAGTCAAGAGTTGTACAGACTTGTATGGGAGACACCGCACGACACCGCATTTTCGGGCGGTTTTTTTCATTCAGAAAGGTTTTGCGTTCGCAAAAATGAATTTTTATACGGAAAAGTATATTTTTGAAATAGAAAACCGCCCATATTTGCAGAACATGAAATCTAAGGAGTACAGTGATCGCATTTTAAAAATAAAAATGTGGGAAGAAATAGTTGATATCTGGAATGTTTGAAGTCACTCCAGTTGTTTCTCCTCTAATTTTGTTTAGTAATTTGTCGAAAAAAACTGTAGACATTCTCGTATAGTAAAGTTAAAAAAACTTATGTTGAAAAACAAATTTTCTCAGATCTCTGTAAAATATTACGAACGCTCCATTTGTATTTCTTTGTTGTTGCAAAGGATGGACCCAGTATCTCTGTTTTCGTTTGCGACGCTTTTCATTTGGCTTTTTCACTGCCAACCTGTACAAGAGCCGAACAGCCACAGCTTCTACCACCAACACATTCTTTTCGATACTTAAGCTCTACGAGCGACCGACCAAGAACCGCGGCGGGACCCGCGAGAGCCAAGGCACGTCCCGCGCGCCCGCTCCGCTAACCGCCGCGGTGCGCGGGCTCGTGCGTTACAGCTCTTATTGTTATTGCATTGCTTTGGACATATAAAGGGAGTGATTTTTTGAGAACCGAAAAAGTATTGTTTCAATCATATCCGTAAGGCCAGGACACAACACTATGAATATATGATCAATTATTTTTTGCTAATTGTTACAAACCTACATAAATTCATATGAAAAATATTCATTTCGTCCTCTCAAATTTCAAAAACCCACAGCTTAAAATAAAATTAAAGTTTTTTTTTAAATATTTTGATTAAGACAATGTAAGCAAAATACATATTTTTTTCTCATATCTTCTTTTGCGTTTTTATCGCGTTTTCGTATGGAAAAATATTATCATATTAAAATTTATTCATCAGGTTTCATATAACTGCATATTTTAAATACAAAACGAACTAAATTATTTAATTAAATAATTAATTACCAAACCTAAAACATTTTAAAAATTAATAAAATTGCTCACTTTGTGTTAATTTTAAAATAACATATATTATTTTCAATTTTTCGATTATTCAAGTAAAAAAACTATGTAATAAGGGTTGGAAAAAATATACAAAAAGTAAAATATTTTAATAAACCAGTATTTTTTTAAATATTGTAGGTATACAAACTGATACAATTTGAGATAATCGTTTGCTTTTTTATATTATTGGAAAAAAATACACACGTCCCGAGTCCATATAGTCAATCAAGGCCCACAAAATGGAGCAATTTTATTAATTTTTAAAAAATCGTCGGTTTGGTAATTCATTAATTGATTAAATAATTTAGTTTGTGTCATTTTAAGAAAATGTCCATATTTAAAATATACAGAACCTGAGGAATAAATTTTAATAAGAATATTTTCAATTCAAAAATGTGAAACAAAACCCAAAAGAAGATATTAGAAAAAAAAAAATTCTCACATTGCCAGATGATCGTCTTAAGCAAATCTATACTAATATATAAAGAGGTACAATTTGTAAGTATGGATGTAGGAAGTAATCTCCAAAACTACTCATCCGATTTCAAAAATTCTTTCATCAATATTTATAATGGACTTTCAGGGTGTTTACAAGCTATATTTTATCCCGTTGAATTAAAAAAGCTTTTCATGGTAACCTATTTTACAACTAAAGACGACGAAAAATTGGTCGAGCGATGCGTTTTTTACGAACGCTACCTTAACGGTAAGAGATATTTAAATACTTTCTATAAAGAAGTTGTACAACACAAAAAGTCCGCGACGGCATATTTATACATGTTAAGGTTAATACACAAAATAATAATAATTAATTAAAATATATGTTTAAAGCTAAATTTAATCTGTCGGGGGTAATTTAAATATGTAGTGTTAAATTATTATCAAAATAAATTTGCTAATCGTCATGAAAATTTTATGTAGATAAAAATTGCCATTTACACAACATTGTTTGGACGAGTAGTTTAGATTATATTGATTTTTCACTTACACTCTTTTTCACTTAGTCTCAAACTGAATTCCACGCGGGCGAAGCTGCGGGCACAGCTACCTAGTGAGATATATAGAGTGAACGTTAATCAAAAATATACCATTTATTATATTTTATCACTCTTAAATATTATTTTTTAATACTCCGGTGTGATTTTTGTGTTAAAAGATTACCGTGAAATACCCGTGGAAAATATGTCATCAAATCCGACTCAATGGTTACCGGCTTATGCAAATTAACATAAATACTTTACAAAAAATATGAGAATTGAAAATAAAGCTCTTATAAACCAATGTTTATTTATAATTTGTGCTAGAGATAAATTTATTTATGTAAGTATACGCGAGATCAAA
This sequence comes from Agrypnia vestita, assembly GCA_016648135.1. Classification (NCBI taxonomy): domain Eukaryota; kingdom Metazoa; phylum Arthropoda; class Insecta; order Trichoptera; family Phryganeidae; genus Agrypnia; species Agrypnia vestita. Next base: position 124,062 of record JADDOH010003424.1, on the reverse strand, counting down.
TTATTTTTGGATATGTGTATGTATTTATAACCTTGTTACTATGAAGGTGATTTGGGATAAGTGCATACAAGGGGAAGTACATCTAATGCTCCTCCCTTGTTTACATATCATGTAACAGTCATGCCATAGAAGACTTTGTTAAAATCAGTTTAATTTACGCTATGATACATAGAGGGAGCTGCAATATGGTCTACGTTGTCAGTTATTAGCATTCAAATTTTGTGCACTGATTTATCTCGACGTGCAACTTGGAGTGTCTTTGTAAATTATCTATAACTTCAGAAAAACTTGTTTTACAGACACGCAACCTGGTAAGTACTCTTTAGTAGAGTTATATATTGTTTTTTATTGATTGATTTTGTCATACTGGGGGATGTGCATGTGCATCCACAATGTTGTTGCACTTCCCGTGGATATTCTTGTATGGACAGAATTGTAACTAGTGGTACCTTCTTTAAGTTCTAATTGTATTAAACTATTTTTTTTAATTAAACAATAAATTGTTTCTTCAAATAAGCAATATAATTTTGTGGTGACATTATTAATATAATTAATAAAAATGAACTGTGTTTTCACCACTTTTGTATGGAAAAATATCAACCTTCGTTAGGATGCAATTATATACTAACAAAATTAAATTCAAAAATCGAAGTATAGACAAACAAAATATTCAAAAAATATATGGAAAATTAATGATAATGAATTATCTACTTAACTTGAAGACAAATTTAAAAGATAACTATTTGTAAAAAGGATCTAGTTATTTATAATATTCAACTTACTGTTAACACTTTTTCTTATTTCCAAAATATCTAATTTATCAAACTGTGAATCTGTATAATTTGTATGAAAAATTTGTCAACCCTTATTAATATCAAAAGAATGATCCATAGTCAAAAGATAGTTAGAAAATTCGGAATGATTATTGCTACTTAAACACCTTAAGTGTTCTTTGAATCTAACTTCAAAATTTCTACACGTTTTTCCTATATAAAAATAATCACAATCATAATAAATATTACTGAAACATTTTTATATTTTTCATAACAATAGTGGTGAAAACAATGTTCATTTTTATTAATTATATAAATAAATTATTTTTTTGTCCCATCATTAGCAGTGAGTAAGAACTCACCCCATCCGGCACTATTTCCTTTAATATTACATGTTATTTTATTAAATATATATTCTGTTTTAAGATAGTGATTTTGTGTATTTATTATGTTTCTTGAAATGGATGTAATTTTTTTATTATCTTAAAAGTTTATAAAAATAATCAAGAGAGATGCACTTTCCTCGAAGGCGTGCATAAAATGCATAAAAAATCAATTAAAAATATACTGTCGTTTCATTATAAATGAAATTATATTAAGAAGTAGAAAATATACTACTCATAAAAATTTAATCAGATATGATAAACTCATAATACGATCACTTTGAATTTCATCTTTTCATTTTCTATGCTGCTCCTACCCCTATTCACTTCAGGTCAATTTTTATAATAAAAAGAAATTTTGTACGAATAAATGCAACAACATCTATTATTACGTCCCGGTGGATAAGAGGATTTTGGAACATGACTAGATTCCATCATTTTGAGTGGAGGGATTATAGATTGCATATTTGATGGCCGCACGATCACTAACAGTATCCCGATAGCTTTACGAAAATAAAAAGTAGAAGAATAAAATAAAAAATAGCTTTACCAATGACGACGACAATCTCAGAATTTTCGTCTAATTTTGATTTATATATATATTACTTTTTAGTGAGACATCGTTATTTCTAATTGGAAGCAATCTAATTTCTAATATCAAGAATAAATTCACCAATCAAAAAGGAGACAAAAGGAAAGAAAATAAAGACATTAAAGGACAGGTTATAAAAAATTAATTACTTTCAACAAAAAAGTAACATGTAAAACTATTAATTTTTCAAGTGAACCACCCCCCGACTAAAGTTTTCTCAGAATTTTTTTCACTGTATTTTTGGAATTGACATAGACTTATTTCATATTCATCGAGAAATTTGTCTATATTGTTTGTATTTTAATAAGAGATTATTTGAAAACATAATAATTATTCTTATATTCTTTTTTTTTTTGATCTCACAGTTATCAAAGAGATTTGATAAATAATTTTAGGTGTCAAAGAATTTTTTCAAAGCTTCGTGCTGTAATTTCTTGTTTATTATATTTTTAATAAAATTATGATTGGCGTAAATTTGGTATGTATGTATATTTGTGTATGCTCGTGCATGTGGGTTTATATTAACTTAATTATTTTACATTGTGTTATCTAGTTTTGTATAAGACCTTTTTATTATAAACGGTGTTAATTGTTGAAATAAATAAATAAACTCTTTCCTGATGGAGAGAGTGAGAGCAAGGATCCAGGCTGCCGGGATGAGTTTTCTAAGGGGGGTAGCGGGAGTCACACTTATGGACAGAGTGAGAAATGCCGACATAAGGCACACACTCGGCATGGAGCCCCTACTCCTACACATAGAAAAATCATAAATGAGGTGGCGAAGAATTCCAGAAGATTAAATATCAAGTCGAATCCTCTTGGCAACCCCGAAAGGAAGGCGGTCGGTGGGTCGTCCCTGATTAAGCCGGAAGAAGCAACAAAAAAATGTGCATGAAAACAGAATGGGTCTAGACTCATTGACTCTTGCGAAAGCAGCGCAATATAGGAGAATATGGAAGCACCTTGTCGACTCTTTGGGCCCCCGATCATTCTAGAACAAAGGGACGAAGATGATGATGATAAATAAAAAATAAAAAAATCTATGGATAAATTATTTTCAATTCTAGATATTACAAATATATTTGTGTATATAATGTACAAATTAACAACCTACATTCAGAACGAAAAGTGGTGTCACGTAGGGTAATTCAAAATTAATCATATCGAATAGTTCGGGTCTAACATTTTCCTCATAGGATAGCATATAATCTCTACTTGGCTGTTTTCCAACTTATTCGTTAATGTTTGAATGAGCGCTATACAGGGCACTGGTTATCCACACCCCGACTGTGACAACCTGTAATAATAACAATGATACAAAATTTACTTATAATCTTTTTTTATGTTTTATTTCATTTTCATTTAATAACATTTGTTATTTTGTTATCCCGCTAAAATTGTTTTTGTAATTGTGAGTTTAATGGTAAAATTTATATTTATCTTTTTAACTTTTTTTTTATTTTTCATATACCTTAATACATAAAATGTATAATGCATAATTCTCTATGTTACAATCATTCGAATTCTGAAAATAACAATGTCTGGATCTTTAAGATCTTTATTCCAACACTTAATGGACGATAATAAAAATTAAAAATGTCCAGAGCGGATTTTGTAAATTTTGGAAGATGATATAAAAAAGATTGTTATCATGGCTAAACTTGTCATGACCGCGTTCGGCGTTACCGCGTATTCAAGTCTTCCCATCTCGACATTTGACAGATAACAATTTACATCTTTCTCCCTCCCTCTATATCTATCTTATATAGAAACTTACAGAAACAAACACCGACGTAAAACTATGTCTCGTTTATTTTTATTTTTTATTATCGTCTATTAAGTGTTGGGATAAAGATCTTAAAGATCCAGACATATCTGTCAAAAAATGTCAAGATGGGAAGATTTGAATACGCGGTAACGCCGAACGCGGTCATGACAAGTTTAGCCATGATATTTCATCTGGAAACTGTGGATTAAGAAATTAATACGTTTGTAAGAAACAGTCTTTCTTATATCATCTTTTAATACAGTGTATTTGAGCCGTAGAATTACAAAATCCGCTCTGGACATTTTTAATTTTTATTATCGTCTATTAAGTGTTGGGATAAAGATCTTAAAGATCCAGACATTGTTATTTTCAGAATCGGGCCGAATATCCGTCATTAAAACTACCAAATAAAGCAAATAATGATGAGGTGTACAATAATTAATCGGTATAAAAAGCAAATAAATTGATTAATGACTGTGTAACATTGCCCGTCACTAACGCTACCAAGACACTACGTTACGCTAAATACCGCTTTTCTCATAGCCTTAACACGCGGCCGAAAAACGTATTAAAAAAATTTAATACATATTTCCTTTTGACGGGGTATAAGTTGTAGCTAGTGTGTATAATAAGTACGATATACCTACATACCTTATACTTATTCCACCATGTAATAATTTCAAGACACAGTAGAACCATTGTGTATATTACATATCAATTATTTCACGCAATAGAATGTACGCAGACAGCCCTCGTATTGGATTTGGGTTCGATTTCCGCTGAGGTCACAATACATCCACGTGATTTTCTCAAGCCTAGGCGTTTTTGTGATGCAACTCACCACAGTATTTGGGCTTCATTGCCTGTTGTGTTGAAGTTAAAAATTAAACGAATTATAAATAAAAATAAAATTCTGTAATACCTACATTATTTTAATGTTTCTTTATTATTTATAAATTTTCCAATATAAACAATGTGAACTCACGCGAAAGTGGTACTAGTTATATAATAATTATTAATAACAATGTTCTTATAGTATTAATTTATTAAACAGCAACAAAAACCTTTTGTGTTTTAACAATGTGAACTCACGCAGTGGTACTAGTTATATAATAGTTCATAATTACAATTTTCTTATAGTATTTATTTATTAAACAGCAACAAAAACCTTTTGTGTTTTAACAATGTGAACTCACGCAGTGGTACTAGTTATATAATAATTAGTAATAACAATGTTCTTATAGTATTAATTTATTAAACAGCAACAAAAACCTTTTGTGTTTTAACAATGTGAACTCACGCAGTGGTACTAGTTATATAATAGTTCATAATTACAATTTTCTTATAGTATTTATTTATTAAACAGCAACAAAAACCTTTTGTGTTTTAACAATGTGAACTCACGCAGTGGTACTAGTTATATAATAGTTCATAATTACAATTTTCTTATAGTATTTATTTATTAAACAGCAACAAAAACCTTTTGTGTTTTAACAATGTGAACTCACGCAGTGGTACTAGTTATATAATAATTAGTAATTAACAATGTTCTTATAGTATTTATTTATTAAACAGCAACAAAAACCTTTTGTGTTTTAACAATGTGAACTCACGCAGTGGTACTAAGTTATATAATAGTTCATAATTACAATTTTCTTATAGTATTTATTTATTAAACAGCAACAAAAACCTTTTGTGTTTTAACAATGTGAACTCACGCAGTGGTACTAGTTATATAATAATTAGTAATAACAATGTTCTTATAGTATTAATTTATTAAACAGCAACAAAAACCTTTTGTGTTTTAACAATGTGAACTCACGCAGTGGTACTAGTTATATAATAATTAGTAATAACAATGTTCTTATAGTATTAATTTATTAAACAGCAACAAAAACCTTTTGTGTTTTAACAACGTGAACTCGCGCAGTGGTACTAGGTACTAGTTATATGATAGTTAATAATTACAATGTTCTTATAGTACTTATTTATTAAACTACAACAAAAACCTCTTCCTGCAGTAACTTGTTCGTTCCTTGAGTTTTCAATCTGATTATGCATCAAGCTGGCTAACGAACTTGGTTCAGAATCGTCTGTGATCCGTTTTCTGAACAATTTCGCCATGTACTTCCAGCACCACTCTACAAGACTTTAGGGGGAGCTTTCACGTACTTCTGTGGTTGACGCTTGCTTGGGAGTGTGTAGTGGGTATTATGTTAAGTCCTGGCCTACCACACTACCATGTCGAAAGCATTCTGTGCGTGTCTGTTTCATATTTTTCAAGGTTTGGAAGGTTTCGTCTGAGTGCGGAGTGAAGGTTATGCACATCATTGCAATGTAGTTCTTGTGTAAGAATTAACGGAGTGTTTACACAAACGTATACTGCAAAAGGTGCTGAACAGGGATGCGTGAAATCTTTTCAACCTGAACATGAAAAATTGTATGAAAGAACTAAGGAACAAGACATAGGAACGAGATCGGACGGGTTCACAAAAAACAAAATCGGGGTCTTTTGGTCATGATCGAAGAAAATAAATGAAAGAAAAAAAAGTAATGCCCCTTAACCGTAGGCTCCATTTGGACACCCTGTATAGTTTTGTTTTCATGGTTTAATAAAAAATGTTCATTTTGCAAGTTGCACACGAATTTGTGTTTATTTTCACAACCTCACTAACGAAGTTACAGCAGTATGCTAATTTGGTAATTCCAACATAAAAAGAAATATCTTTATTCCATTTTAGCACAATATCCTAGACTTAATTAATGTTTTGCTTAATGCATTGTTATATGAAACTCCTTGGTAGATTTCAAATTTAAATTTATTTACTAAATACGTTAGTCTGATTTTTATTTAGTAGTTATTCTAGTCTTTATTTAATTTTAATATAAGTTATATTTTTTATGCAAGCCTTCCATAAAAGAATAATACAATATAATGGAGGACAAATAAATTATTGAACTGAAAAAAAAACCTTCAAATGTTTCTTGAAAAAAAGCGGCATGGTGTGCTTCGTGAAAATTTATAATAATCCCCAATAATAACAACGTCGAATGTCCGTCCGTCCGTCCGTAACTTCCTATCCAATAGATGATCTAATTCCGTTTTCAATTTTAGTATGATTTCAAAAATTTTATTTATAAAATTAAAAACTTCACTGTATGTATGGTTTTTCTAATAAAATGCTATGATTTTTTTTTGTTAATATTTTGATTTTTTATAACTTTTCAGTTTAATGGAAATTGAAACAAATGAGAGCATCCATTACTGTATTGCATGATATATTATTGGTATTCATCATTAATCAAAATATTTAATTCCTTATGTTACAAATCTGTCACTAACGCTACCAGATGGCAAAAATAATAAGGTATAAAACGAGGTACAAAAGAAAGGCTTAATTGTCTTCACAGCAATGTATGTATATATATATATATATATTTGCGGATATCGGCAGATACACCGCCAAAGCAGATATTCCATGCAAGACCAGAAGATCAAGGAGCCGTCCTAGGAGGAGCTGACGGACACAGGAGGACTGCTGCAAGCAAGGTTGCAACTAAATTGGATCGACGACATGGAGAACGAAGCCCAATAGGATAAGGGGTAGAAGAAGAAGAAGAATATAATAATGAGGTGTCACTCACTCACTCTTGGCTCTACAACCCCTGATGTGTCTTGGCCTCCTGAAGTCTTTCTCCACTCATCATGTCTTTGAAGAAGTTGTCGCTCCATCTTAATTTTGGCTTTTCTAAGCTCCTTCACCCTACCGGTCTTGAGTTCAGCAGAGACTTAGGTGCTTGATGCTATTACATTCTCGATAATACTTAACTGGCGTCCGAAATACATATATAACAAAAGTACTTTATTTTAGATGTTAGTATTATTAAAAAATAAATATGATATTTATGATTGAACTTAAATAAAAATAAAAATAATGTATCCATTTATTAATATACCTATTTATATCATTCTTTGGTATGTCAAATCTTCCATAAATAGTAACTGTGATAATAATTCGTATAATTATTATAATGACCCGTGTCGTAGGCCTAAAATAAGGTAAAGGTAAATTTCAGTACCATGTACAATTGTACATGTGTGGAGACTTTTATCTGAAGGTAACCTCAGAAACCAGCTTTAGAAAGAAACCCTCATGAACGATAATCATTCTGACAGAGGGACCCAACATGCCAACATACGTTACGCGTTAAAATAATACCGAACCTTTGGTAGGCAGAAGTACATTAATTCAAACCCCTTATAATATACAGACTCCTCCCAACAGTTCCGCCATTGTTGGAAACACTTCTGGAACGCATATTTTAAAATGGTGTTCAGGTGGGCTGTCGCGTTCCGCAAAATGTATTATTTTGATTCAAATCGGGTCTCTTTGAGGGATATCCAAAAATTAGTAAATCGAAAATAAGTCAATGTTACTAATTTTAATTTTGAAATTTTAATATTTTAATTTTCTAATAGATACACATTTTTAACCTTGCTGTACTGTAACAGCTCATATTTTTTTTTACAAATTATGTATTCAGAAAATGACATCCCGTTCTAATCAAATATTATATGAAGACAAAAAAAACAATTGGCACTTTTTTATTGCTGCGCCGGATAGTAATTAAAAAAAAATTAAAAATTCACAGAACGATCACCCGCCCTAGTGTATACGGGGAACATAACAACTGAGACTCGTGAGACTCTCAGAGATAACCTCCTTAAGTCTCTACACAGGCCTCCTCATAAAAAACGATAAAATAAAAAACAAATAGGTACATTGAAAACTCTTACCCATAATCTAGCAGGCATCAGAATTTGTTTACACTCGATCGGATGAATAATGGCAAAGTATCTCTCCATACAAATTATAACTAATATGAAGATTGACGCTGCGTAGCTCAGACAGTTTGTAAATTGATACATTTCGCACAGAAAATACCAAACATCCAACAGTTAATCAATAGAATACATCATTAAATTAAGATGAAAAGGATACTGTGAATTGTATTGGCGTAATAATTTGTACAAGATGAATAAATATTACATTTATTTTATATTATATAAAGCCCAAATATATTTTTACATGAAATGGCTAAGTGGCAAAACGAATAATATTTCGTAAATGTCAAGTTTTCATTAAAAACCTACAAACATACCTGGAGATTGGACGAATTTGGAATTAAATACCTACTTGTCAACTCTCAGATTTTGGAAAAGAAAATTCGATCAAAAAATGTTTAGATCGTTTTTTAAGAAAGTATTTGTCACCTTGCCAAAACGATTAAAAGTGATTTGCACAATTTTTTGGAAAAAGAAAAATGTCTCAAGGCCCCAATATCGTTTGATTAGTTCATAAAAGCATTGCTGCTGCTTCAGGTCAGTGCTGCCATGCTGTTAAAATGATTTTCCTTAAATACTTTTCTCTTTATTTATTTTTTCAGGTATTTCTAAATCAACAATTTACAAAATTATTAAAGAGAGAAAAGCGACTAAGTACATGTTGTAAAAATAATAATAACAATAAAAATATTGAATTGGTGGCTAAATTGTTGTTGATGACAAATCTATTCTCGCACACTATCGATATTATTGATCCATAAAATGCCTTCAATATAATTGATTAACAAAATTGATTGTGTGAGAATAAATATTCATATTAGCCCCGCTAATAGTATCGATCAATAAATCACCTTCAATATTGTTGATCAATAGTATGCGGGGGCCTATATACATTGATAGTATACCAATACATGGGCTAGTTATACTACATCTTGTCTGATTAAGTTTTAAATCGTATTTTTTTAAAGTACAACATTTCATTTATATTTGTGATTTTTTAATGTCATTATTTTTCTTATTAAATAAATGTGAATCTATCTATTTAAATTCTTAAAACCATTGATAAAATATAAATTTTCTTAAAGCGATATACATGCACGTATTTTTTCCGTACATGGATTCTTAAATCTCAACGCATATATCGCTCACATATATCGTTAATTATACATATTTCACAACAAAAACAAAAATTCGGTTATTTATGTCCTGTACATTCTATTTTATACGAATTATCCGAATTTCTACGAATACTTTTTATGTATCTCTTGTTTTTGAAATACACTAACCCGATTGTTACCCATGCATGTCGCTGAGTCTACATGGACTGACTTAACACTAGAAGCGTCCTCGCAAGTGAGGTTATTTGATCCCTCACCACACACAATGATGAAAGAGCAAGGGGTCCTTTGTGACCCGGTACTCTGATGGCCACGAGATAAAAGTAAAAAGTAAAGCACTAGAAGCGCGGGCGTCCCAAATTTGACCCATTTCAATGTTCTTCCTGTTCTAGTGCATGTCTTATTATGCGTAGATTCCTATTTTTTATGACTTAATGAAATTTGATTATTATTGTTTATACGAAACTTCAACCACGTAATTGCAATATAATTTTTTTTAATCGAATTTACCCCAAAGCGCGGTTGGGTCAAATTTGACCCAGTCATGAATGTCAGAGTTAAACTTCATCTTTCTTATATATTAATTACTAAATTAGTCAAAACATCATTGATTTCTCCATTGTAGGTACTCGAGTGCCATGTTGAATATTCGTGACTCAGCGGCGGTGATACTGGAACCGCTACATTAGCAAACGGGCGGCAGTGGCGGGAGCGTAGCGTATGTTTTGTTTCTGTCACATCGCCCATACGAAACTAAAATATTTTTGCGCAATGCTAAATGTAGTCTAAAACTTGACGAAATTATTCATTTATAGCTTAAAACCAGATAAATGCGGACAAAAAGTTGTGGTTGGCTGTAGATAATAACTCTAAATATATAAGTCAATACATTTCCGTACCTAGATTACATTAAGTCAAATGATGAACCTCTTGGGGATTACGTAGTAAAAAAATTAATACAACTATACCTAAACAAAGGAATAAATATCACTTGTGATAACTTTTTTATATCTCTGTCCTTTGCTGAAACTCTTAAATTAAATGGTAGAAATATTGTTGGTACCGTAAATTAAGCTCGTCGGGAAATACCTGCTTGCGTCAAACAAGCAAAAAAAGAATTGTACAGTATGGTGGTACCTACTGAAAAAAAGACGATATTATTTTGACAGTATATCAAGGAAATCACAAAAAAATATTCTTCTCTATGAATTCAGATATTAAAAAAGAGCCTGGTACAAAAAAGAAACCGGATGTAGTATCATTTTACAATAGTTCTAAGTATGGGGTAGACGTTGTGGTGACCCAGCTAGATAGAAGGGGCATCCTAATCAAATCGAGCGGACTGTATTTAATGTCGAAATGATGTTCAATTAATATTATAAAGCATTTTACTGTATTTCAATATAAATCGTTCTCCTGGTCACGGTAAGCACTGTGATGATCCTGCGTGATAGAGGGGTCTTCCTAACGTATTAAAGATGAATTCTGTATTAATAATTTATTTAAAATGTCGATGCTTACTCGTCGCGAGTTGAAATTAAATTTTATCTACTATGTTCAATTGATTTGCCAACTCCTGGCCGCGGCTAACAATGTGATGAATCTTATGGGGTGACCCGTCAAAAATACGTCGTGGAAAATAATATTAAATAATATAAATTTCATTGCAATTAATAAAGTCATTTGCCGTATGATGTTAGCGAAAATAGTTGTATGGCGCGGGTGGCAACGGCTGAGGTCGACAGATACGCTGTAACTATAAAAGGATCGCGGAATAAAATATTATACCTTCTATGAAATATTAAAAATAATGTATTCTATACAACATTAATGCTCTGCCAGTGCTAACTATACATTTACTGAAAATAATTATTATTAACTGGAAATAAATTCTGTGAAAATTGCGCTTTTGAATGCAATATTAACTAAAATATTTCTAACATCTTGGGTTCTCATACTATATTGATAATACCTAATGCCCTTTGCATTTACTAAGTATATTACCTAAATAGCCACAGCTATACCATCCTGTCCGTCAGGGACGAAACATAAAACACAGTTATATTCCTAAAAGTGCTACCTCTTACGCGACAAAAATACCTATTGCAGTCGGGCTATGAATATGAACTATTTCCGCCTCATAATGGCGCCTGGAACCAATACTAAAAACCTCACTAGAAATAATAAATGCAACTAAAACTCGATAAATACAATATATACTATTCGTAATACGTCGTTGAATTGGCACATGATTCGTCTAATGGATGAAGGACCCCGTTGTGTATCGTAATAACTTCAAATTCTTTTATAGGAGCAGTGTGGAAACAATTGCATAATATTACGTAATAGAAACATCTAACGAACCTAATAATCTATACATTTATGTTACAATAAAATACGTTCACCAGAAGAATTCGTGTATTAGAAATAAAACATTTCCGTTTGGGGACAAACCAGTAGAATTGTTCGAACGTTGCAAAGGGAAAAATTCACACATATTAAATAACACTGAAATTAATAATTATAAACACTTTGTATTAGCAAATTCTTACCTTGAATGGTTTCGTCCTAGACGTGCATGAACCTGTTCATATTAATTGCGTGAGAAAATAATACATATATTTGCTATTTACGAAATACGACATTTTTGAAGCGAAACTTCTTTATAAATAAGTAGATAAGGTCTCGGGGATGGTTTGTTCGAAAGAATTCTACAACAGCCCGTGAGTTTATATGAAATAATAGTTTCTTTGAATGCTAAATTTTGGTTTTTTAAACCCTCAGCATCTCTGCTGAGAGGGGTTGAGGCTCCGCGCCCGCCTAAACCCGGTGACCGACTTCCTAAGTGACTAAACGGCCCCCCTTGTTCCTCCGGAACTTACTGCACCCGAGACTCTATCTCTTCTTTACGAGATGTGATCCCGTGACGCCCCTCTTTTAGGCTTATAATTGAGAAGGCCGTACTCTTTTGGTACTAGTTTCTGATGATGGGTGTTGTCTAGAGGCGCCTTTCTTTTAGGCCGGTGTTTGAAGAATCACGTACTCTTTTGATACAAATTGATGACGACATTAGCCTCCTTTGCGGGCATAGTCAGCGATGTTACAAATTATTGTGCAATCTCATTATGCCTTTTCAGAGCGGCGTCCCACGATTCTGCATCTTGCAACATTTACTTTGGACAAATGTTAGAGTGTTAGTAACATATTTATAATATCCCAGCTATTCCATATGAGTGAATGATTTTTATATTTATTCTGGCCCTGTCTTTCTTACAGAGGACGAAATAGAAGTTAACGTTTTCTATCAAGGTTTTACAGCATTCAAGCATGGAAATCCTTCCAAAGACAAAGGGAACCTTTTTGTTGGTTTAAGTAGTTTGCGCCAGATGAGGTTAGGTGGTCGGTTTATTGACGACCCCGAGCAACAAGGAGGACCCCGCCTTTAAGGGGCCCTGCAGGGGCTTGTGCGGGTTCCACGCCCAAGTGCCGGCAATCATCCACCCCTCAGCCAGCTAGGCTAACACAAACCAGATATCCCCAATCTTTAGTTAGATCTCCCCATTCTGTCCTTTACTCGTCATTCTGAAGCTACTTGTTAAGCTAGATGTACCGAGGTACTCAAATCATAAAGAGTTAACTGAAGACCGGATTGCGCAATACTTATGCAATACAGTAATTATTATAATGCTACTAATTAATTCATATAGAAATCCGTGTATTCAAATTTTAGCATAAACGGTATGAAATTCGCTTTGCATAAAAATACACCCGTTTGGAACGGAATTCTTGTACGATTTGAACCAATATCACACAAGCAATCGTGATATTTAATTACACATAATTATTCCGAACTCAAATATTCCCAAAATAAATACATTTCGATAGTGAAAATAATTAACCGTAATAGATAATATGAATATGATCCTTATCTGTTACTCTTTGTGGCGGAATCCTCCTTCTGGTGCTGCGGGATGGTGGAATCTCTATACTTCGCCGCTGCAAGACCCGCTTTCTCTCAAGCTGGCAGCTCCTTTGCTCGCAACTGATGATCTGGAACTCGGGGCTCCGTCGGTAGTCTGTTGGGCAGCGCTCCCGCTCGCAAGTCTGGTCTCGAACTGAAAGGGCTGAGTATATCGTGTTCGCTCCTTTTATAGTAACGATTTCACCATACCTCTGAAATCCACGCTAGTGCAGTGACTCATCCTATGCGCGATGACCTCACCGCCGGCGCTCGCCATTGGCCGGATTCAGTCATCAGGACGGTCGCCTCCGGCTCAACCCGTCGAAAGGTAACGCGTGCCTGTGATTGGTCCGTTTCGTTAAAATAAGAGTAAAGCACTCGCTACACGCGAGACTTGCTGTTCCGTTTCATAAATAATAAAGGCTCGCTCGCACCTACACACAAGGTCGAGTCTATTAGGATTGGCAAACGATATCAATTTAACACAGAATGGTATAATAAAGATCTAAGAAATATTACTTGTATAGCTGAGTATTCAATATTTTGTTAGCCTCTTGTAATACATAGAATCTTAAGAAGAAATATATCAGGCTTTTACTTTTAAACGATTCCAAACAGAAGAAATATATTTTTGATGTCCATACTTGACTTTTTTGAATATTATTATCTTAAGATTTTCTAAATTTATTAAATCTATCTCTATGTCGACCATCACAACGTTGTGGATCAAATGGTTAGCAAATATTCTGTGAAAGCCCCGTCTAGGCGTTAGCGTTGGCCAGATCACACTTCTTATAATTTTCTAGACTTAGCAAAATAAATGCTTGGATTTTGTGTCGTTTCCTGAATGGAAAAAAATCAGTAGCAGGTTTCATCTTACAATTGAAAGAAGAACTAGCTAAGGTGTACTTAAATAGCAGAAAAACATGAAATATTAGTATCAATGTACAAAACGAAATACCTGAGAGTCAAGACAACAAAAGAACATACCTACTCGTTGTCAGGTTAAGTATTCTTGCGCCGGTAACAAATTGTGTGTGAAATGTAATATGCACATTAAAAGAGGAGTTTAACCTTTCTACGTTTCTTGTAATTTAATTTAATTTTCAGCTTAAATTATTTTTGATTTTGATTCCTATTCTTTGCCAAAGTACGCCAAAAATATGTGTTTTCTGTAATAAAAACATACCATTAAAATGACGAGTTTAATTGTATACATATTTTCACATTACTGTAGCAAAATAAAAATTGGCCAAAATAGACCCATCCGCGCTTCTAGGCGTATCAGGATTTTCCGCGCTTCTAGTGTTAAAGGATTATTATTGTTTTTGTTTTTATTTTATTTATTCTGAAAACCAATGGCTAACAATAATTAATTAAATACAAAGAATGGTAAAAATATAGGTTAAAGCCAATTAGAGATTTTCACCGGTATTACAGCATATAATATTATAATATTTGTATGATATATATAATATGATATATCGATAGAACTAGATAGATAGAATTGGGAGAACAATAACAGCATATTATATAGAATGGCTCTGAAAGCAAACGCCGCACAACAATAGCAAATTTTTTGCAAATTCACCATTTTTCAAAATTTATACTCGTATATAAGTTTTGCCTGTAGTATTTAAAAACGAACGGAGAAAAAGAAGAACGGTATTTCTAAGAAATATATTAGGAACACTAATAGAAAGCTTGCATAATTCATTTATAATTCAGCATTGGATAATTCAGGACAATATTTGTGTTTTCATCTGTTGAAAATGTTATGATATTTTTTCTTATTTTAAAACAACTACCATTTTGCGACTCTAAACATATATATTGTAACGAGGCTAAAAAGAATCACTCACTCACGTCAAGTAACAGTTGTTTGAAATTATCACAATACTACCGAAGATTCCAGAATGGCCTAGCATAATCTATGACTTACGGGAGGCATCGAGAAACATTTACAAAAGCCTGGAAACCACGAGGAAGTTCTCGCAAACACTGGAAACGTCAGGAAGTTTCGATATCAGCCAATATAAATACGGCACACGGGAGCAAGGACGAGTTGATGTTTTTGGGCGCGCTTGACAGCGGTACAGAAGAGAACATGTTGCCGCGAGTTGCGGAGAGCAGGCTCGCAGGCTGGCCAAGCGAGCGGTAATTCGACAGCAACATTCTGGAATGTTCTTCGGTAGTGAAATAAACCGAAACGAAATTAATTCGTGCGGAAATTGGATGGAATATTCTAATGAATAGTGAACAAAGTGTTCAAGCGATTATTAAGTGTTTATTTACGACTGATAAATTTACGAAATAGTTTAATTTAAAGAAAAGAGTTACATTTATTAGTGTTAAGCGACTTTATATGTTTGTTTAATTAATTATTCAGTAATTTAAAAATCCTGTTTCAATTCCAGCGTTTCATTAATTCCTCCTGCAGCCAAGACACGTGACAATATTTTGATAAATTTGTTTGCATTATTTTTGTCTAACGTCACATTCCAACTTGATTAAGAAAAAACGAATTAGAAAAAATTTCCCAAAAAATGAGATAATTTTTAGACTATGGGCAACAATATAGCGATTAGAGCGCCCTTTTTCATTTTCCAGTTAAATTGGTCAAACGAAAGCGTATTTTAATTTCATATAATTGATTTTCACCTTTTTAAAATAAGTTAATACGAAATTAACACAGGCAACCAGGAACAAAGTACGCTATTAAATAATCTATAATATATAATATAGGGCAATATGTGTCATGACCTCGAATTAAAAGGCAATTTTCATAAAAAAATTATATCGATGAGACAGCATAAAAAATGGTATTATGACATCTCATCAGACAAAATGACGGCAGTACCTAGATTAATCACATCAATTATACACCGAAACGTGCACGCTTGTAATATAAGACGGGTCGTTTGAAAAATTGGCGGCCTGACGTATCAGTAGTAAATTTCAGTAATATATTTTTCTTTAATCTTCGTTTAAACACAGATGTATCATATTGCGGTAAAAACATTTGCCAAATTTCGATTAAACGAGTTGTTTCTTGTAAAAGTTTGTTTAAATGAAGTTGTCTTATTGTGCTTTGAAAATTAATAAAATTAAACACCTAACTTTACAAAAAAGGTATAACGCCAACGGATATTTTGGGAAAAATTACCCTACCTGCAATATTTCAAATTCCATGAATATAATAAAATCTTGATTTTTACGAGAAAAACAATACTTAAGTTATTCCGGTACCAATGGAAACAAGTTCAAAAGGGTTTTAATTTAATTATTAAAATGGAATACCACCAGAACCTCATAATTCAAAATGAGAGATTATTTATATTCATTAAAGTAATAAAAGCACTCGACCATCAAGTAAAAATTAACCCTAATGTATCAATAAAATTGAAAAAATGTCTCTAATTATGTTTAATTACAAATTAGAGAAGAAATATGCCAATATTAAAATCAAATTATCTCAAACCTTTTGAAATTATATAGAAATTGTCAAACGACCGTGACAAATCGTGATAATTTGATGGTCTTGTCACGGCTGCGTGTTGCCTGAACTATTACATGCCACACTCTAATTATCTAAAGTTTTATTTCCAAGTTTTAATTACAAATTTACGAACCGACAGGCAGACAGACAAACAACGAAATTATTATATTTAGATCATTGCACATTCCCTACTACATAAACATTATACAAGAAGCACTTGTACTAAAATTGTATGGAAACCCTAGCTTAAGAGAATAATGTACCAGTCTGATGATGGCCGTAATGCGATGAAAACGGTACAGTAAAAAACAATGAATATGGAAAATGAAAGTGGAAAAAAATTAAAATTGTTTTAAGGGGGAATAATTTATGTTATGAATCGCGAATAAATGTTTGTGATGTTTTTAAGGAAACCTATATGAATTATGGTATTGGTATCATTTCTACGTGAAAGTACCTACATACTTTCAAGAATATGTTAATTTTTTTTTAATAAAAAATATTCAGTGTTGGCGGAAAATTCTTGGGATCTGTCGACTGCCGAAATAAAAGGTCTTCCGCGGTGACCACTCCCATTTCATCTGTAATTATCAGAATAAAAATAAAAAAAAGATTATCAAAATTCACACTACAATTTAGTCTTTGGCGTAGAATTTTTTGGAAACATTGATTTTTAACAAAATAGCGGGCGTTAGAATTTAAAATAGTGTTTTTTAGGGAAAAACTTCGGTTTATTATACCGATAAAAAAAATAAGTCACTTAAAAAATAATCATACGTAAAGACTAGAAAATTATATCTAAAATAGTCACTAAAATTTCATGTTGATCGGTTCAGTAGTTGCCGAGATATTTTGGTCACTGATTTTTAAAATATGGTTTCGAGTAAAACGAGTTTTAAAATTGAAACTAACTAACTAACTAACTAACCATCACGCCGTTTCCCTGCAGGGGTAGGCAGAGAGGATTGAACGCCACACTCTTCTATCCTGGCACACCACTTTTGCTTCGGCCACATTCATACATCTTCTCTACACGTTCTACGATTGTTGCGGCTTTTAACAGGGCCATCCTCAAATACTTGTAGTACCTGATCGTGCCAGGTCTTTCGCGGACGCCCTCTATTCCTGTTGCCTTCAACATTCGCCCCATATATTTTCTTAACCATCCTTTCCTCGTTAAAATTGAAGAATGATTAAATTGCGAAATTTTGCAACTTACATAAAATAAACATTCTTAAGTCCTAAAATAATTTAACAAAATGAAAAAAAATTAAATCTTCCCCCTTAATTCAATTATTGATTACCCTACATACACTTTCTTTACCTCATTCAAAATTGCCGTTGTCGTTAGCCTTAAAAACAGCTCGATGCTGAATTTTACCAATTTTAAAACCACTAAATAAGACTTAAAAAAAACTTTCTCGCAAAAAACTACTTCGTTGATGGATTTTAAATGAGTCAGCTGTTCATAAAACAATGAAAATACATCGCATGATTCTTTTTTATATGTGCGTATTGTCGACATTAATAGATGAGGTCGCTAACTTTTGAAAATTACTCTAATATAATAGATGTGTTATATTATTTGTTGCAAGAATTGATATAAGTACAACAGGCTGCCTCAAAATGTTGTGAATATAGTAGTTCTTACCTCGGTATTATGTACATTGTCAAATTTTGGAAAATACAGAATATTCCCATGCATAAATCTGCCAACGCCAGATTTGCCAGGAAGAAGTTAGTCATAGATCTCAGCCTCCTTAATAGTATTACCACCACTATTACCAGCAGATTCCCTGCAAATAGCGCATTAGATATGTCATCGGTAAACTGAAATCTTGTGAACTATTAAGTATTTATTGCGCTGTAAATAAAAAAACGCGTTACATGTCACATAACCACCCTGCTGAATACGTTTTTGTGGTTCGAAAAAAATATTCGTAAATTCGGCTACATAAATAAAATTTCTTCCGCATGATTAAACGTCAAAATAAATCTTTACAATTTATTTTTTAATATTACCTTAAGTTAAATATTTTTTAATTTAATAAATTTCACTGAAGGTGGTTGAATATTCTTAAAAAAATTAAATAACTAAAAAGAATTTATGTCATCAATGTATAAAATAATGTATGAACATACATATATCAAAAATACAAATACAAAAATAAATTCCAAAAGAAAACATTTTTTGACACAACTGTTCGTTATGGGATTGCTTAGATTGGAAGAATGCTGGCTTACCATACGAGAGGTACCGAGATCGATATTCGTCACCTCTAAAACATTTTACGTTTCTCAAAGCTTTTGGGGACTCCTGGTCTCCGTCCTGGTACCAATGTGGTCCTGGTGACAGCATGTATATACATTTAAAACTGTTTCAAAATTTTCTAACACCCTTTTTAGTGCAGTTTCGGTGACAATTTTTCTATCTGTATATCTATCTGATTTAAATATTATAGAACTGTGATCTGGCATTGAAACATCACAATAACATGTGTTTTCATAAAATAATAGTGGTGTATTTACTATATTATTTATAGTGAAGATTTAATAAAAAAGAGATAGATTAATCCTGGCATCACCTAGAGCACAAAGATGACTAACTATAACACAGTGTCAGTTGTGACATGACAAAATATTTTGGGTGACACGCATTTTTTACGGTCGCTCTGTCGCCGTTACTTCGTCGCCGAAGCTTTTCAAAGTAAATTAAAGTTTTTTAAGTTAGATAGATGTAGAGGCTATCACTTGTAGGAGTGCGGGGATCACGCATTCCGCGTAGCGTCAGCAGCCCTACCAGCACTAATATTTTGCCGTGCCTGAAGCGTTGACCAGAGGATATTTCACGACCTAAATTTCCATTGTCCAGTTGTTACTTCGGGCGTAGTGTCCACATAGCGTCAGCAATTCTACCGGCATATGGATTACACCCGCCGTACCTGGAAACGTAGACCACAGAACATTGCACTACCTATTTTCTATTGTCTGGATTTGCGGACCTAAGTAGTCTTATGTTCTAATCATGAACCAAACATTCAAAATCCATCGATCAGCGATAAGGTTTCCCGACTGGAAGGGGAACGAACAATGAGTCAGCGGGATATATAAACGTTAACCCCTTGACATTGCAGAAGTCGGTTAGTTGGTCAGTCAATCATTTTATTATTTTTTTTAGTCAGTTCAAACTAGTTATTACTTTTACACTTTCATCGACTCTCGGAGCTTAACCAATCAACTTAATCAACAGTACAACCGATAGCTATTTCATAACACGACATACGAACCTCCGATAAAAGTATTTTCTTTGAGTAAAAACGTATTTCGAGAAGGTCAGCATAAGTGTATAAAATAAAACCGATCTCAAGCATATAAAGTACCAGAAAATTGTTAATTTGTTACTTGACCAATTTGGTGAAAGATTTAATCAATTTAGGAAATTCTGAACAGACAAAATAATTAAGTATTCGAATATTTTTGTAATATGGATTTTTTGTAATTTGGAATTAAATAGTTTCCAATGAATGACAATTTATGATATGGAGACGCAACTTGCAGAATTTTAAGAAAGCATCTGGGTTTGTCGACTTGAGAATATGTAAAGAAATCGTTTGGAAGAATGAAGAAAAGTGCCACCGAACCGATTATCGAGAACCGATTAGCACCATGAAAAATCTACTGATGGTTATACCTACGTTTTTTCCTTCTACGTGCTTTTGTGAGACCTAATTCTAAATGTTAAATAATAAAACATATTTCAGAATGTGACACGGTACCAGAGTAAAGCTAGGTTTTTTCCGAATTTTGACACACCGAACTCAATAGGTTAGCCATCATTATCCAACAACAGTTTGTTTAAGACAAAAATATTATAGGGTTATTGCATAATATAAATGTGAGGTATTTTAAAATAAAATAAAAGATATATAATGTACCAACATAATATTACGCATATTGATGTGTCTAAAAATTATCGTAATCTTAAATAGTTAACATAGCGACATTGGTATCGCAGTTCTCCGGCATGGAAAAGTGTTTATATTAGGTCCTTACATATGAAATTCACGTTTTGCCGTACTGGCAAATTTGATCTCAAATATCTTCTCTTTGGTTAGGAATTCCAAATCCAAATTTATACAGCTATTTACTCATGTATTTGTGTTTTGAAAATTATAATTCATTTGTTTTTTCCTCAATTGTTTTTTTCTTTGCGTCACTCAGTTTACAAAATGAAAAACTTGAAATATCGCGTTATTTACGAGTACGAGTTCCACCGTGGCACCAGTGCTGCAGAAACGGCTCGAAGAATTAATGATGTGTATGGCGACAGTGCCGCAAAAGAAAACACAGTGCGTTTTTGGTTCCAACGTTTTCGTTCTGGAAATTTCGACCTGCAGAACAAGCCCCGTGGACGGCCGGAGACCAAAGTTGATAATGAAGAATTGAAGGCTATTGTGGAAGCGGATCCATCGCAAACCACATCCGAGTTAGCTGCAGGCTGCGGTGTTAGTGATAAAACTGTTTTAATCCACTTGAAGCAAATTGGTAAGGTGAAAAAGCTTGAAAGGTGGGTACCTCACGAATTGAGTGAAGCAAATCAACAAACGCGCGTTGACTGCTGCGTTGCATTACTCAACCGGCACAATAATGAAGGGATTTTAAATCGAATCATTACCTGTGATGAAAAGTGGATCTTGTACGATAATCGGAAGCGCTCATCGCAGTGGCTGAACCCTGCCGAACCAGGCAAACCATGCCTCAAGCGAAAATTGACTCCAAAAAAGTTACTTGTGAGCGTTTGGTGGACTAGTGCTGGTGTCGTTCACTACAGCTTTCTTAAATCTGGCCAGACGATTACGGCAGATGTCTATTGTCAGCAACTGCAAACCATGATGGAAAAGCTAGCTGCTAAACAACCGAGGCTGGTTAATCGCTCTAGGCCACTGCTGCTTCATGATAACGCTAGACCACACACTGCACAACAGACGGCTACCAAATTAGAGGAGCTTCAATTGGAATGTCTAAGACATCCACCGTACTCTCCGGACCTTGCCCCAACAGATTACCATTTTTTTCGAAATTTGGATAACTTCTTGCAAAGGAAAAAATTCAACTCCGATGGGGCAGTCCAAACCGCCTTCAAAGATTTTATTGATTCCCGTTCGAATGGTTTTTTTAGTAAAGGGATCGATGAACTACCTATGAGATGGCAAAAGTGCATAGATAGCAATGATACATACTTTGATTAAATAAATATATTATAATAAAAAAAAATCGGCTTTATGTTCCTCCCATACTAAACGTCAATTTCATATGTAAGGACCTAATAGTTTTCTATTTGATTTATCTAATTTGTTTTAAACACTATAAAACTATGTTTTAAAATTAGAACTTTTTAAGAAAATGTTTTTTATTCAGTAAATGATACATTTTATCATCAACTTAAACTAACAATGCACACGATACAATTTATATAATAATTCTGTTTTATTCTGTAAATCGACGTCTGCTGATACTGATATTTCTCTGTTTTTCACATTCTCTGTTAAATTTTTGTATTGCTTCGATCCTTTGTAATACAATTTTGTGAATTTTTCTTTCTATTTGGAAAACTTGTTTCATTTATATTTCTAGTATTATGTCCGTGAATGGCATGAATATCTGTGTTATGTCATTTTATTTTTTAAATACTTTGTCATTCAAACTTACCATTTAAAACTTTGTATATGAAAATCATTGTGTTTAGCTTTATTCTTTGTTTTACAATGACCCAATTTCAATCTATTGATATCTTATTTAGAGTACCTGTTTCTCCTTAATAATTCTTATTGCTCTGTTTTGTTGAATTTGCATTTTTTCTCTCCTTCAGTGGAGCAATATTGAAAATAAAGATCAATTATTGATTTTTAAATTAATATGACTTTATTGAGTCAATTTTTATCTTATTCTTCCCAAAAATTTTGATGTATCATAAAGCTTATGCTTGGAATAAGGTTGCACAATAATGATATTCGTACATATCCTCGTTTCTTAAATAAAATATTTGCTTAAGCCAGATGCAGTGTGAATCGCAAATCGCGCTGTGTCCCGCCTTCATCATTATCCCCTGTACTCGTATTTATGTTTTCAATTAAAAAAGCACCTCTCGACTACCAGTCGGATCCGCTGATCATTATGTAGTAATTAATGAATATTCTTGGATTAAAATTAAATTCGTGCAATATTTTGCATCACAATTATGCAATAAAAAAAACATTATTGCCCAAAAAATATCACATCTAAATAAAACTTCCGGCACATGTCCACAAATGAGTTTTTGTGAGATTTTTATCGCGAGACAATCTTTCAATCATGCAATTGGGGATTTATAGAGTCAAACATGTTGCAATTTCAAAGAGCCCCGCTTTTCAAAGGGCCCTAGAATTATTGAAAAAATGCAAGTAAAACCAGTGACAGTGAAAGCGAAAAGTTTAGCTCCAAAATTATTTTTCGATTAGCTCAGCTAAGTAGGCCATTCGTGGCTTTCTGATTGTTTAACTAAAGCAATTCCGCTAATGTTCCCATAAGATTCTTTGGATATAATTCTCGGCTTTTGCCTCGCACTTGCCTTGCGCCTCACTTCATGCTTGTAAGAAATAATTTGAATCTCACTTGCCGATTTAATAACCGGAATAAAATATTTTTTCTAATTTACATCTTTGTGTTTGTCTAGTAAATATTTCTAGGTATCAGGATAAATATTTCAGGTTTGGATCACAGTTTTGCGCACGTGGTCGTGATCTCGTTTATCTCCAGATTAAATATCAACATTTGTACACCGTACCAAGATTTACCTCTGATGGTACACGGTACTAAGAAATAGCCTCAGGGGCTCGTCATGTCTGAATTTTCCACCGGCAAAAGAAAGTTATAAATATTTGGGTGGTAACTCTATATCTATAAATAAAAATGTAAATGTCGGTTTGTATAAAATCGCTACTTTCTGAAAGTTCTTCACCGATTGCTTTGAAATTTTGGCACAAGGTTGCATTCGAATACGAATACGAAACGAATGTTTTTGTGTACCTATTTTGTTTTTATATACTTTTTATTTAAAAGTAAAAATATACATTTTAATGTTCGATTGTCCAAAATCTTAAATTTCCTTAAAATACTCTTTCAATATTGATAAATATTTAGATATACCGAACTTTTTCCGAATTCTAATTTTTTACTTACATTCGGATGGTTGTCTTAGTGCGCTTCCAAGCTTATCGTTTTTAACGACATTATTCCGAGATTCATAAAAAACTTTAAAATCGCATTCTTATCGTTATTTCTTATCGTATCTTATATTTACTTATTATCGTTTACTAGCAGGAAAGCAATCGGCTTCGCCGATTGCTTGCTGCTAGGCCCTGCGGGGGGCTATTGTTCCCGCTCCGCGGCCAGCGATGGCCGCTGCGCGGCCAATTGTGTTTGCTGTGCAGCAAACACAATTGTTTACCTATGCCTACGTCAGCCGCTTCGCGGCCAATTGTTTCTAGCAAATTTCCACTTTTAATTACGGGTAGTTTAGATATAATTAAGACAAAGTATTTATTCGGTATTTCTAACCGATTAATAAGTCAGAGCGGAATAAACCACAGTTCGATAGGTAGGTACCTACTCTCTTCTCTTCTCGCAGTGTTGATTACTTTAATCTTTGTTTAATTTGGTTTGTTACATACAAAAATTAATATAAAAAATGAATGTTCAAAACCAAGTATGTAATTAAAATTTCAACAAATAAAATATTCTCGACCGTAAAAAAAAAATTTTATCCTGCCAGGATTCGAACCTGACATCTTCTGATCCGTCAGACGTGTTATTCGTTGCGCCACGGGACCCGGTAAGAAACGCGGCAAAATTATTGTATACAAATAGAAATCATCATCCAAATGCAGAAACGTACGACATTGGTTGGCGTAACTAATATTATAAGATTCTTTAAGACTCGTTGGGTAACATAGGCGACATTTTCATCCTGCCTCTTTACCGCTTCCCCTGATATATTTTGAATGCAAATCCGTATTGTTCTACCGAATTATGCATAAATATTCTTAAGGACCTGGTGGTAAACATAGGCCACATTTCCCCACCTGGACATTCCATCCATCCTAGCCTAGATTACATGGAAACTTTTTTTTATAGACTTTGCAAAACAATGGAACCTTTGTTTCCCCTCACAATTTATTTTTAACTTAATTCTCAACTTGTGCAACGCTGGGTACGAACAGCTAGTTTTTTCTATATAGTATAGATTTTTTCTATGAATCTTTCAAAGTGATTTATCTTATTTGTTTCAATTATAAAAGGAATTGTATTTTAATAAATCGTAACATTTTTATTTATTTATAATTACACACATACTTTTTTACATTAGCTTATAATGCAATTATCACAATTACAAATACACTTTTCTACATAAGCTTAAAGGCCTCTGGAGGTGAAACCTGTTCTGACGCAGTTATAATTAACAATTGAATATTTTAGGTAATAATATTAGGTCCTTACATATGAAATTCACGTTTTGCCGTACTGGCAAATTTGATCTCAAATATCTTCTCTTTGGTTAGGAATTCCAAATCCAAATTTATACAGCTATTTACTCATGTATTTGTGTTTTGAAAATTATAATTCATTTGTTTTTTCCTCAATTGTTTTTTTCTTTGCGTCACTCAGTTTACAAAATGAAAAACTTGAAATATCGCGTTATTTACGAGTACGAGTTCCACCGTAGCACCAGGCTGCAGAAACGGCTCGAAGGATTAATGATGTGTATGGCGACGGTGCCGCAAAAGAAAACACAGTGCGTTTTTGGTTCCAACGTTTTCGTTCTGGAAATTTCGACCTGCAGAACAAGCCCCGTGGACGGCCGGAGACCAAAGTTGATAATGAAGAATTGAAGGCTATTGTGGAAGCGGATCCATCGCAAACCACATCCGAGTTAGCTGCAGGCTGCGGTGTTAGTGATAAAACTGTTTTAATCCACTTGAAGCAAATTGGTAAGGTGAAAAAGCTTGAAAGGTGGGTACCTCACGAATTGAGTGAAGCAAATCAACAAACGCGCGTTGACTGCTGCGTTGCATTACTCAACCGGCACAATAATGAAGGGATTTTAAATCGAATCATTACCTGTGATGAAAAGTGGATCCTGTACGATAATCGGAAGCGCTCATCGCAATGGCTGAACCCTGCCGAACCAGCCAAACCATGCCCCAAGCGAAAATTGACTCCAAAAAAGTTACTTGTGAGCGTTTGGTGGACTAGTGCTGGTGTCGTTCACTACAGCTTTCTTAAATCTGGCCAGACGATTACGGCAGATGTCTATTGTCAGCAACTGCAAACCATGATGGAAAAGCTAGCTGCTAAACAATCGAGGCTGGTTAATCGCTCTAGGCCACTGCTGCTTCATGATAACGCTAGACCACACACTGCACAACAGACGGCTACCAAATTAGAGGAGCTTCAATTGGAATGTCTAAGACATCCACCGTACTCTCCGGACCTTGCCCCAATAGATTACCATTTTTTTCGAAATTTGGATAACTTCTTGCAAAGGAAAAAATTCAACTCCGATGGGGCAGTCCAAACCGCCTTCAAAGATTTTATCGATTCCCGTCCGAATGGTTTTTTAAGTAAAGGGATCGATGAACTACCTATGAGATGGCAAAAGTGCATAGATAGCAATGGTACATACTTTGATTAAATAAATATATTATAATAAAAAAAATCGGCTTTATGTTCCTCCCATACTAAACGTCAATTTCATATGTAAGGACCTAATATAATACAATTCTATTTAAAATAATGGAAAATAAATAAAAAAGATGGGAGCAAATTATACAATATAGAAAAAAGAGTTATAATACAAAAGAGTAAAAAATATAAAATATTGAATCATGGGTGGATCACTTCCTCAGCATACCTTTTTCCTGAATTTTTTAGCCATTTTATAATATTATATTTAAAATGGCTGAGTTTTGCACATAACATTACAAATACATTATTTTTAAATATTGTTTCATTTAAAAATTGTCTTACATTCTCCGAAAAGTCGGATATCATTTAAATATAGTTGAATATAAAAATGTTTATTTTACCGACAAAGGCTACGAATTCTTTCAAGCACTAAAAGAATATACTGACATTCACAAAGCTTCCCAATACACTCGGAGTGTCGTTGAGAAACGATAAACCAACCGATCTATATCACAAAGCTAGTACAATGTTACTTCGAGTGGAATAAACTGTGAAATATTATGGCCGAAAAAAGTAAGTCGTTGAATACTTTATGTATTAAATTGTAAGAATTTAAATACGTGTCACCGGCAAAAAGGAGACGGGAAATAAACAAGGTTTATTTAACTGTGATTTACCAGCACCTAGCGGTATAACAATAAACTACGCACGCACATTTGTATTAAAACCCTTTTAGGAATCCGCCCATTTACCCTTATAACCGTGTACCGGACGATTTGTGTTTGTAAGGGAAATTGTTTAATTTCCATATTTACATTCCATTCAGTTCGTTTCAAAGTAGCCACTTCAACAAATGATTCTCATTAACTTTTAGTGATTACATTTTGTAATATGTGAACGCATTCAGCCCCAAAGTAAATAATAAATAACGCTACGAATTACATATCTATTGAATATATTTAGTTTATTTACAAATGTGATATGTCGCAGACAATAAATGTCCGTCGAAAAAATGCGTAAGTTTTTAGGCATTTTTATGGTTTTCAACAAAAATATTTTGAACAGGATAGATAGAAAGGATATGAAGAGAATATTAAAATTATTCTGATTTATAATACCTACCTAGTGTTTGAAAATATACCGGAGCATCAAAGAATGTAAGATTACGTTCCACTCTTAAACATGAATTATTAACATGCACCTACTAGAAACACAAGAGCGTCTACTTTATTTTATTGTATCAATAATTTTTCCCATTCAGAATAATACAGTAGACAGTACGTTAAATAAAACAGACTTAGTAATAAATTTTATTTTACAAAAAAATTACAAAAAGTAAAAATAATTAAAAAAAGTAAAATAATAAATAATAGTATAAATTTTTTTAATGTTAGTCTTCAACTTTACAAATTTTATATAATTAATAAAATAAACTTAGTTTTCACCACCTTTTTATATTGAAAATATCAACATGTTTCAAGACCTATAGCCCCTTCGTCAGGATACAATTGTATACTAACAAAAATTAAATTCAATAATCGAATTATACACAATCAAAATATTAAAAAAGTTATAAATGGAAAATGAATAATTATAAACTACCTACTTAACATGAAAATAAATTTAAAAGATACCTTTTTGTAAAAATGACCTGGTTATTTATAATATTCAATTTACTATTAAGGTTGTTAAATTTTTATTAATTATATTAATAATGCCATCACAAAATTATTTTGCAATTTTTGAAGAAGAAGTTATAAATGAAAGAAATTATCTTATTGTTCCTTCAAAATAGTTGATCGTTAAATATTCGATGGTGACATCAAATACCGGACGCTTTTCATTTATTTTATGAACATAGTTATTTTATTCAGTGACAGTATTTGTCAGTTTTTATGAAACACACGCGTATATATTTTTTGATCCCTTAAATAATTTATGCCATTTGCGCAATGGCGTCACATTGTTGTATTTGATATTCGTTGCTTTTGTAATGCTCATATTTAGTGCACATTTTTTAAAAAACATATTTCATGTTGAACGGGCAATTTCAGAATACGGTTCGGGAATCGAAATTTTTCTCATTAAATAATTCCTATCGTTTTTGTATCAAAGAAATTCCAGATTTAATAAAAAAAATGGATTGATTTATCCCGCCATCACTTAGCACGTAGGTATTACTTACCAAGCTTTTTGTGATCCATTGCGTAATAAAAATTTGAAAGATGTTTGAAAATAATAGGACTGATATTTTTTTCATCTAATTTGATTTAAGAATGAACAGTAATCATTTAAATTGCAACGAAAAGTTAGCACATCCAATATAATTCAGAATTATTGTTTCGTGCACTATTAACCAATTTAATTGCGCTAATAGTAAAACCTCATAAATGTCACCGCGCTGTCTTATGCAACCGGAAGCGCAGCGAAGCGGGTCCAGCAGCCACCATTTATTATAATGTAATTTTCCCAACGTTAATTGTATGCGACGCAGACAGAGGAATGCACTAGAATGTTGGAGAACGAGGGACTGGAGGATGTTTATACTATTATACTAATACCTCAGTGATGCTGACACAGTGTGAAGTGATATGTAGACTTTAGTTTGAATACATATGTAGGGCATAAAAGCAAAGGCAGCAATATCCAAAGAAATGCTTTGAATGCAGTCACCGAGGATTATTAATTTAATATTTCCAAAATTATGTTTCTTTAAAATTTATAGGCTTTATTTCTTATAAAATCTCAAATTACTGTTACTGTTACTGTCTTACTGTTACTGTCATCTTTTTAAATACTTTTAATTGTTTTATTTTATTTTATTTTATTAATATCCTATTCAGATCTTTTTTTTCACTTACTGTCTTACTGTTACTGTCATCTTTTTAAATACTTTTAATTGTTTTATTTTATTTTATTTTATTAATATCCTATTCAGATCATTTTTTTCCTTTGTCTATAATATAATTAATTAACACCATTATTAAATTGTAAACATTTAATTATTACTATTACTTAATTTTAATTGGCAATAAGATTTATTCACAAATGTTATATAAATAATAAATATTCTTGAACATTATACTACTAGAAGAGCACTGTCTGCTATAATACAGTAAATTACTAGTGTAGCAGGCAGGGCGTCAAATCAATTTAGTGTTTACTTGCTGCCAAGACACTCAACAACAATGAAAAAAGCTTCATTAAATTTTGTAAACACTGTAAACATTTGTAACATTGAACATTGAATAAACATTTGAATTTGAATTTGATTTTGAAATTCAGTACATCATAAATGAGCAATCATCGATGACGGCACGAATTTTTTTTGGATATTGCTGCCTTTGCTTTTATACCCCACATATGATATATTTACGAAATACGAATACGATTGTACATGATTGTTTCGAAAATAATAACGGATTTTATTTAAATTTAATTCAACATTGTGTTTGAGTGAGTAAACTTTATTAATGGAAGTTAGAGTTTGATTCGACTTTTTTTCTAAAAAAATAAATGTGTAGCCCGTAGATAAAATAGGCAGCTTGAAGTCTTATAATGCTGCTTCTCTAAAAAAGATTTAAAAAATGGTAAAAGCTGACGCCAGACATAATGCGACCTCTTCAATTGGTCAGTGCTTGTTTATTTTCACATTTTTGCACTGAATGAGCAGTTTCCTGTGTTACGCGTATCGCTGAGGGTACGTGGCGGACTGGTTAGAAGCACGCGAAAATAATATTGATAACGGCGGAAAACATCAGAAAAAGGAGTTTCACTAAAAAAAACAAAAATAGGTTATAAAATGTTGTTAAATGAGTATTATTATCCTTTGCATACATTGAGAATAAATATCGTAAAAAGCTTGACATATAGCACGACTGATTTGAGGCTATATCTATGTACAGTTGAACCATATTCTAAAAAACTCGGACCCATGAAATAATCTCATGGATCGCATAAAAATTTGATGAACGACTTTTGTACTTTTACCATAAGTTAATATTTTTTATGATTGTTTTAATGTTCTACGTTATAAAAAAATTTAACATGTTGTAATATTTAAAATCAAATTGAAATCCTGATTATTATTCGGTTAATTTGATTATTTAGTTTATTTTTTTATTAATACTCGAGGTGGTTATTCGAAAGACGCTGCACCGTGGTTATGATTGCGTTGGGGATTGAGGGGTGGTATTGCGCAAGAGCCTTTCCTACCCACGGTGCGGCACTGGGTGGACATAATGAAGAGAGGGGGCTAAATGAAAAGTCTAATCAAGCAGCTGCTCTAAAGATTTCATTCGTCGTTCGTCGTCATCAATTCAATATATACATAACACAGATTAAATGCCTTATATAATAAATAAACGTTAAACATTTCAAACAAAAAAATAACAAATGAGAAAATAACGTTCAAAATCGTGTTTTTAAAATATGCCATTATTCTCGATACAACCATTTAAATCCAAGGTGATAGTGTTTGAGAAGAATGAAGTGATGAATGAGTATTACATGCGTGTGAATAACAAATATTTTATCTAGGTAGGTAAACACAGAGTAACAGAGCTAGTCCACAATATTTTACAGCCTGGTTGTTGCTTAAATTACGAGTCGAAATTTTTTAACATCAACAGTTACAGACATAAGCTACGTTAAAGTATATATTAAAGTGAATGACTAACTAACTAACAATATTGTAGAGCGTTTTCGAGCCGCAGTAAGCAAAGTGATGATGCGCAGATCCAACGTTCACTGTACGGATAAGACACAGAGAAGGAGAAGAAAAGGGAGAAGAAAGCTTAAAATGTAAGAACGGACACAAATCTCGAGAGCAGATTCTCGTTGAATTCTGGAATGCGGATGTTAATCCTTATACCGAGACATTTAGTTTCTCGTTCCCGTCCGACGCCAACCACCATATATCCTTCCCAGTCTATACTTCTCTTATCTTATTTATTTTAAGGAAATATTTTGTACGTAGCAAGCGCGTGCAGTGAGAACATTGAAACATGACTTTTTCGTAAACCTA
Organism: Agrypnia vestita; assembly: GCA_016648135.1. Lineage (NCBI taxonomy): Eukaryota > Metazoa > Arthropoda > Insecta > Trichoptera > Phryganeidae > Agrypnia > Agrypnia vestita. Next base: position 92,373 of record JADDOH010003424.1, on the reverse strand, counting down.
TATTTTGAAATAAAAATAGAAACTAAATATTTTTCTCACAGAATATTATGATATATAAAAATATTAATACTATGTTAGTAATTGTGATATAAATATTACTAGATATATGTTTTATGTCGATTTCTTTTCAAAATGTGCTTACGTTAATGTCAGGCTGCAATGTTCCCACCGCACGCCCCTGGATGTAGTATGTTCTTAATACCTATCACTATAAGAAATTTTATAAATATTTATCTGTTACGAGAATGCTTCTCTGAATTCATTCTGGCAACAGATAAATACTTATTATAAATTTTTATAAAGTTTTTTCATTAATTTATTTTATTTATAACAAAAAAACCGTAAAACAGTAATTCTAGACCCTGGTCAACATAAAATTATTAACGTATAAATATTTTAAGAACATATTGAAGATGACATGTTTACGCAATACATTATTTACGATAAAGTAATAACAAATAATGTATTTTTTAATAGTAGAATCCTTCATAACAATTGAACCATAATGAAATACCTATCGGAGAAGTATTCACCTACAGTTTTACCTCGGCTAGGTTGGTAGGCGGACTCTGATATCTCCGGTGCAGGATGGATTCGGTGTTATTATTTTACATTAACCAGTTGATCACAAATGAAACACAAATTCGTATGAAAATTAAATTTATAAAATCTTTTTGGCGATTTTAGAATTATAAAAGATAACAGATAGGTAGAAAATTGGCAATAATGTTGTGTAATATTAAAATTAAATGTTTTTCGATAATTTCTTATATGGTTGGGAGGTATAAAGGTTACACTTTAACACATGGATAAAAAAAACAACTGGATCACGTTATCTTACTCGAGAGTTTCACTTTTGGAAAAGCGCGGGACCACCACCTGCGGTCAGTCTGCTCGGGAGACGAGGCGTACCCCTCGGGCGGCCAGTCCCACGTCATGGACTGCACCTGGAGTCGGGACGTCGGCGAGTTACACCCGTGGCTGTAGGGGGAGGGCGGCAGAGCGGCAGATTGCCCGCGTAAGCGAAGGCGAGTCGGAAGGGCGGCAGGTTGCAGCAGTGGTTGTAGAGGGGGCGGCAAGGCGGCAAGTTGCCCGCGTGATTGGATGCGAGACAGAGGGCTGCAGATGGCACTCGTTGTTGAAGTAACAGAGTGCCTCTCGAAAGATGCTGAGGTACAGAGGCTGACAGAGACAGTCACCACGATCGCGAACAGACTTTACATCGCGAATCAAATATTTGTAAATAATTAGTGTATATTATAGATATCTCACAGAGACGAAACTGTATTAATTATGGGAAAGTAGGTATAGAAGTCATTTGGGTGTAACAGGACTTATGACCTGTCTTTATTAGTATTCGGATGAATTTCATTACACACAATAAAGTATATTGCTCCCAAAATTCCGTAATCAATGTAGATTTTCTCATTAGCGACATCTGTGGGGATTTAGGGGAATGAAAATGGCTTTGTACAGGCCGCATGGAAAAGGCGCTTACAACTCATATATGAAAGCTTTTCACGCAATTTGAACATATATACAACTTCCAAAAAATGAATAAGCATGGTATATTCTATCATGGGTGGAAATGGCGAATGTTACAATTGTGTAAAGTGATCACTTAAGCCAATCATAAAAAGACAGGTCATAAGTCCTGTTACACCTAAATGACTTCTATACCTACTTTCCCATAATTAATACAGTTTCGTCTCTGTGAGATATCTATAATATACACTAATTGATTAATAATGTCTCTGTGACATAAATCCAGCACTGTTCTGAAAGATTTGAACAAACTCAAAATATTCTATTTGTAAATACTTTATCTGCCTCCGGGCCAGTTGTATCATATATTGATGTAGCCAGCCCTCCCGCGTCCGGGCGGGAACGCGATCGAAAAATGTGTTTTGCGTGTGCTGTTTAGCCCGTTTCTTCCCGTAGACTGAAACGCTGAGGACGCTGCACATGTGCGTCTTTAAAACAAAAAGGCATGTGGAAGTTTCTCGGATGTTATGAAGAATCAGCTTGGTGGTGCAACGAGGGGGTAGCTATCCCGCGGGGTAAGGGACAATTTTAGGGAAGCGACCGAAAAGATTGAAGCTGGATGTTTCTTTGCAAATACTATGATGACTAAAAGGGGCGCGGAAAGACATTTCTCGACGCAATTTAATTTTTTTAAATATAAAGTTTCTAGGGAATTTCAAATTAAAATAGTCACATGACAATTTATAAAAAAATTAATTAAAAATAAATTTGTATACTTTCGCAAATCAATAATCACAATTTAGGAACGGGTTTTGGATTAACAAGTTTTTCAATGATGATGCCCGAGTTCCAAGATCCAAGTAGTGGTTCTCGGCGGAATATAATTTTGTCTTGGGTGAGCTTTTTTTTTATTTCGCCGAAGCGATCGTCAACCAAGTTCGCTTTTTTCCTTTTTCAATTTTTCGCTTTTTAATTATTGATGTGTAAATATTATGTGTAATAATTTGACCCTCGATCATTATCATTGTACGTTAATAATGTTTATCCTTGCCGCAATCAACCCATACGATTTGTTGACAATACAACTTAATTACAGAATTGGTAAACAATACCAAAACCACAAAATAACCACAATGAAAAAGCGATACGTCGTACTTAAAATTAATTATATTGTACGTAATATAATTTAAACACTACAATACTAAACACTAAAACAATAAACTGAATAAACTATTAGGTATTTTGTACATTACCCTAGCTGAAAATTCAATTATTTATGAAACAAAGCATACAAAACAAATGTTTAGTAGGTACCACTGAATTCAGTTTTAACCATAGACGTACTATAAATGTAAAAAAACTTGTCACTAAAAAACAAATCTGAGACGTCTAGTTTCTGCTGTCTTCTATCACGTACTAAATGTATCAGTCAGAAAGAGATAGAAATTATTTTCATAACGATCATAAAGAAAGGACAATAAAAAGACAATAATTTTTAACAACGAATGCATATGAAGTTCTAGCGAATTGCGATATTTATTCTATGGTATTTTATCTTTCTTATAGCGCAGCATACATGTAAAAATATACAAATATATCGCGCGGACATTCATACATTTTGGACACCCCTAGACCAACTCCCGCAATGTTCGTCTTTGTTCACAGTAATTCGTGTTGTTCTGTATAGCAGGTATTTTAGTTTATACCTAGTCTATATTTATAGTACGTCCTAAGTACGTCCATGATTTTAACCTATTCAAATAAAATCGAAGTGATTGTTAAGTGTTTTGTTGTTTTTTTGCTCTTGTTAAAAAAAGATCAGGTCTCTTACCTACAAAATTTCCGATTTGTATAGAAAAAGTCAAACAATTTTTTTTTAATAAAAAGTATATTGTTGATGGGTAGTGAGCTTACCAACTACCAGTCGGCTGATCAGTATGACGTGGGTCTCAGGGAGGAGGTCGTCCAGGGTCAACATTAATCTATCATTAATTTCGTAAAAGATAGAGTGATTAGAAATCCAGGAGGATATTTCACATGAATAAGAAAAAGTTTCTGTATAGTAAGTGATTGTGTTACAACTAAAACAAAGTTGGTATAATTCTGCGCCTATAAATGAAAGGGTTGTGACAAGAGAACAAGTTTTACAATAGATTTAACATTTGACATTTAAAGATGTGGGTTATGTAGGCAATTTGAAACAATGTGGTCGGGCCATATCTATATTTGGAATATATAGCGAACGCCTTTCATTGAGAAATTAGGCAAGCCGCGTTACCTGTCTCCGCCAATGACGCGAGACCCAGCAGGGCCGGCAGTAGTACATATTGGACCGCCGCTGTGAGTACATACTCGTTCGCCATCGCCGCCGTGTGACATTTTTTACGCACGTTCCGCAATAACCTCAATTTGTCGTTCGATCTTAAAACCGCCTTTTCAAATCCGTTCTTCGCAGTGGATTTGTTTACATTATTGGTGAAGACGGCCACCCGCATCTACAGTCCACTCAATCGCATTTCATCAGGTCGCAGTTCAATAAATCGAAGATAACCAGGAGGTAAGTGTCTTGCATGTTTTCTCAGTTACGGGCCTTTCGCTACGTATTGGACATCTTGCTTGCCCCTTGGAAGTTTCCGTATAGTTGGACGCTCAAAGCGCACCATTTAAACCATAACCTAACCGCCTCACCACAATGAATATACGTTTAACAAGCGAAACCTAATTTAGATATCGTTACAAGTTGTCACTTGTGAAATCTGATTTGAGAATTTCAAATTCAAAGAGATATCTAATCATATTAATTTAGTAAAGTAATACACTTGGTACGAATTAGAGAGTTATGGTTATTGTTACGGTCGTTGGACATATTAAAGCGTTAAATAGAACGGATATTTTATACGAACTGTATATTTTACTGGAAAAAAAATCGCAACGGTAGTGTAGGCCGAACCGAAAATGAGTTCGGTATGAATATTTTAAATGAACGTGGGCATAAGTACTTACAAATATGCAAAAAACATTATACTTGCCATTTTACATGGTGTACCAGAGCTAGCAGCAGAAACTTGGCCGGTAGATTCCTGACAATGTTATGAGCCCAAAATGTTCAAGCAACCATGGCCTAATATTGCATATCTCCATTGCTAATCAATAGTTATGGAGATATGCAATATCAAAGTTTGCATTTTTTTCAATATTTCTCACTTATTTTTTGCAAAAAGTTGAACTATCATTACAGTAACATATATCGATTATGAAAAATTCAATTGCTTTAATACAAGACGAAAAAAATTATAAAAACCTTGCAAAAATTGAAGAAAGTTATTTTTTACAAGGTTTTTATTATTTTATTTAAGTTGTATTGAAGTAAATGAATTTTTCATAATCGATATAAGTTACTTAATGATAGTTCAACTTTTTGCAAAAAATTAGTCAGAAATATTGAAAAAAAATGCAAACTTTGATATTGCATATCTCCATAACTAATGATATTAGGTCATTGTTGCTTGAACATTTTAGACTCATAACATAGTCAGGAATCTACCGGCCAAGTTTCTGCTGCTAGCTCTGGTACACCCTGTATATGCCACCGCGGATGACATCTCACACGAGGAAATCAAAGTATAATTAAGTGAAGATCTAATATTACTAGGCGATAAGTCAATTTATTTGTGACACAATCATGTTCTCTGGAGACACCCAATGATTAAAAATATTATCTCTCCGTACTTTCGCAGGCTCAAATCCACAGGGTAAGCCATGTGTTTGAATCCATGATTTCCCCGGCCATGAATCGACTCGTCTTCGTCTCGTTGTTGCCCAATACTAATTATAATAATAATAATAATACTTCTGCAGCAACTTGGTTTTCACTCGTAAGGGATAATATGTGGGGTATAAAAGCAAAGGCAGCAAAATCCAAAATATTTTTAAAAAATATTATGTGTGCACTCACCGAGGAATACTAATTTGAAATGTACTAAATTCTATATTTTATGTATCTATCTTTGGAAATAACACCCTCTTCTGGGTTACAAGCCATTAAATTTATTTTAATAAAAAAATGTATCTATCTCTTACTTAATCATGTTTTCTATAAATTTATCGGCTGTTTCCTATAAAATCTCGAATTCAGTACATTATAAATTATTTAATTATTTTTTTATATTGCTGCCTTTGCGTTTATAGGTACCCCACATGTATGATCGGGAGCATTGCAGTTTACGTCCATCTGTCGCTCTCGCTTCAGCAAGACACGTGTAGATTCGTCACATATTTCATTATATAAAAATGACTTCATCCAGAGGTGAAAAGAAGAAAGAAGAAAGTAAGAAACATGAAGGGAGTAAGTAGGAGAAGAAACAGAACAAGGAGCCCTAGAATAAATAATAAAAACAATTATTTCATGACTCACGTATTGGTAATTCCTCATCAGGCGTGTATACTGCGGTTGTCTTAATTTACCGGTGTTATGTCAGACAAAAGCAACACCAGGACCCCTCAAATGGCAAAGCATAAAATGAGATTGTACGATGGCTCGTATCTGGAAGACCACCGGAGATATTTCAGCCAATCGCGTGACTTTACCCAGAAAAGGGCATAGTGTGCACCTATACTGCCATTCATCTATGGGCCGGGTACCTCCGCGCACTACTTTACATTTTATTTTAACTCTAAAACAAGCCGTGAGTACCAATTACTGTAGCGAAGTAAACAAGAAAACCACCCAGGCTTTGGAGGCCGAGGACGAAAAAATTACAGAGATATATTGTGCCGCCACCGGGAATTGAATATGGAACCCCCGACATGAGCAACCAGTGCCATGCCTATTGGACTACCACCGTCTCAATGTTTTTTATTTATTTTATTTCTACGGTTTACACGTATTACAATAAAATAAAAATGTTTTGCATATCTAGATAATAGTGTACTTTATATGTTTAAATATATATCCGCATGCATGTACATACATACATACATATGAAATTTATAAAACAGTATATTTTATGATAATTGTTGTATTGTTGTTTTTTTGTTTGCTAGGGGATTTGATTATGCAAGAATTTTCAAAATCTTGACTGTATAACATAGCTTATATGGCAATGGCAATGGCTACCTATGGCAAGGAAAAGTTCTAGATACGTATCCTGGTAGTAAACAAATATTTTTCCTGCATTTTCTTGCAATTTATTTTATAATATTTATTTTGTCAGATGATGATAATTTAAACAACGGTGTAAAGTACTCAAATACGTACCTGTTTTTATATTATCACCTGCATTCTTAGTCATACATTTCTTTACGACATCTCTTTTTTGGAAACATCATTATTTTTCACTCTTGAAACGTCGTTTACAAAAGCTTTCGCTTGCATTGCCGTACGAATCGCGGACTGCGAAAAACTTTGAAAAAATCCCGTCAAAGCGCGCGACATAAACATAAAATGATCAAAGAGTCTCGCGGAAATACGTACCAAAAAAGCAACAGCCAAAAACAATAGTGTACAGAGTTACGAAGGTGTCTCGTATGTCTGTCCCGTAAAATATGTTCTCTTTCTGTACCGGTAGGGCTGTGCCATTCTCCGCGCAGGAAATATTCCTCCACTCGAAGTAACTCTCGGCTCCGTTGAGAGGTCCGCTAACATTAGATGCCTCGGTCTTGCTACAACTCTTTCTTTGTGGACAGTCTGCTCTTATCGCGTGCTCGACCGCCGCTTTAATGTGAACCCCGCTCCTCGCGTATTCTCTGGCTGAATGCGGAGAAGGGAATCTGCTTTCAATATCTGCTGGCACCATCACTCGAGAGTTCATCTGTATGTCTAGCCTCCAATCATGTAACTAAACACTTGAACAAACGCATCATTAAAACCAAATGCACAATATTAATTGATATTGAGTTGCTTAGTGATGCAATATGATTTTTTAATTCATAAATAATAACGGAATTTTCTGATCACATTATTACTTATGAAAACATCTCATCTCAGTAAATTATAAATTATTAACAGTATAAAACTTAGAAACTGCAGAACTCGAAAATAAATCCTGATCCCCAACACAACCGAAATTTAAAAAAACATTTTATTGCAAACAAAGTGATTTTTGACACAAAAATCACAGCAGCCTCCTTGTGTGATTTTGTACATTTGTATATTTTGGTCTCGTTGCAAAGTGAATATGAACGGCTTCGTCTGAAATGATTTTAATGTTGCGCGCGCATGTGCTACGGTGCATGTACCAGCTGCATGTTGAATAAAAAGCTATTGGTGATTCGAATAAGTATTTGATGTCAGTGAGTTTATTGTACTATCATGAATGAATTGTATATTTTTGTGCTAAATGAAATTTTTAAAAAAATATATATATATTATATATATATTATATATATATATATTATATATATATTTAAATCACCCCTACTGTTCACGTTTCACAACATTAACCGAAAAATATCCACTCCCGTCCATGCTTCTTCCTCTAAGCCATTATGTGGAACACACACCGTATTAAGGTTTATTATTAATAATGATAATGAGAAGAATAACAAAATTATTCAACGGTGTGCAGTATAGTATTTAATTTAGTATTTTTTTTTAAATCGATATGCGTATACGGAATACGTGTTACATCAATATTCTTACCATTTTAAAACAAAGCTAGACTATTGTGCCATGAAAAGATGTCTAATTTAGTGGTCTCCTGGAAAGAAGCTCCAATCCCCGACCACAAACTAACATACGAGTTATGTTCGTACACTACCATACACATAAATTGCATATAAGACAACTATATGCCTGCCATACGGGTGTCTTAACCATTAGATCAAAAAACTGCTCATTAAAATATTTACATCATTTTATTTCAATAACAAATAAATACAGATCTTTTTATTTTCAAACAATCTTACATGGATGTCTTCGTAGTGTTTAATAATTCACGTAGTCTCAAAAACTTAGGCAAGTTTCATTGTTCTCTATCCAGCTGAAGCGGTTTTTCAAATTTAATTGTCTGAGTACTTATTTACAACTCTGCTGTAAACCTGCTTCTAAGTTATTCAACTCCAGCACCAAGTGCTAAGAGCTACGTGAAACTTCATTTAATTTTCTTTCTCCAGGATCTGGACGGGATAGTAAACTCAAGCGTAATTAATAGTGGATTGGTAAAGGTGGTAAGGAAGAATGGGTTTTCGGTAGGGTAGTGAAATGAAGGGAAATCAATCCCGGGTGAAGGTATATTCCCAAAATTTTAAGAAATAATATTTTGGATTAATTTTGCGATATGTACCTACCAAAATTTGATCAAGACTAAATGGTAAAATAATGGATACTTTTTATTGCTTAGAGCATATTATTCATAATAATAAAATTGTATCAAATTCAATTTATAATTTTTCAATTTTTTTTTTGGAATTTCATGGATATAATTAATACCCACAAAATCAATAATAATCTGGCAATCTCATGATATTTTCTTTGAAGAGGTTATTTAATGTATCCTACGTTTGTTATTAATTTTTATCAAATTCGCTATTAGTTTTATTTACAAGTCTTGTTTAAATTAACTTAAAATATACAAGCATAGTAATTGGGTGTTGCTAGGTAGGGGCTGTGTTGGAGGGGGGGGGATGGGTCAAATTAAGGTTGTCTATATCTGAACAATAAAGACTTTTTAAATTAATGATAAAATGCGGTATGTACAATTTAGAATGTATAAAATGCACAAAATGTAAGAATGACCACTGGAAATTTTTAAACTTAAACTAGGGAGTATGACCTCTGTTTACGAAATAATAATATTCATAATTCGCAAATCATTTTTAATAAGCCACAGTTTAAAAATTATAATTTTCTTTTTGACAAGCTAATTTTAATTAACAAAGTCTTCAAATTGTCCGCTTTAGAAACATTAGAAACTAACAATAAATTAAAATCTATCATTATTATTCTCAAAAAAATTAAAGCATCCTGTAAATCACTTATATTAACGATGTTTCCTTATTTTGACCCCTTACACCATCCCTTAATTCTCTTCCACAACCCACACCCAACAATAATTAATTACTGTCCATTAAACAACGTTTTAAACGACACGGACGTTACGCAACCGGTAGCGAATTTGATAAAAATAAGTAACAAATGTACATTGATAAACTCTTCCAACAAAATATTACTTTTCAGTCTTACATTGGGTTAATTTTTGCCCAAATATAAAGCTCTATTACTTGCTTTAATATAAATTAAATTGTATATTAAAACGGGAGACGAACGAAAATAAATATATTCGTCAAAAAGGAAGAAATGACTTTTCACAACATGCGGCAAAATATTTTTTTGTGATTTTGGTTTTTAGAAAAAAAAGGTCTGATGTAATTGGTGTTCAATGAAACAACGATGGAAAGCGAGAGGTTAACGTCCAATAAGATGTCCAAAAATTCAATAAGATCGAAATGACAGACCAATGTTTATGACAGAGACATAACCAGAGCCTCGTTACTATAGCTAGACCGCATTCAAAAGAATGTGCGCAAAAAATATGTGTGTTGTTAAGATGCAAAAAATGAACACAAAAGAAGTTTTTCTAGTAAGTAAGTAACCTTTTTTAAACTAAAAAATATATATTTATTTGGAATATCATATTGAGGCTTGTAATACGGGCTTGCCAGGCAATTTCCCCCCGCTTTCTTCTTACCGGACAAAGTTAGGGAATGGTCTTTTGATTGTGGTCGACCGATAGTCACTCTAGACAAAGCCTAGGATCGTGAAGAGTCAAGAAAAGCATTTCGCGCTGCAGGAGCAGATTAAAGAACCACGATGCTTATTATGCGCTTATCGACTAAGAGAGAGAAATTTTATTCGAATTTGGCCAGAGCCACTTTTATAAATGTTTCATTAACGAGCAAATGAGCATTTTCTAATCCCAGAGCCGATACCGATACCTCAGGATAATCAAAATCGAATCCCGGGATTGTATTTGGACTCGGGATTGGATTCATTAATCACAGCAGGGTTATAAATTATGGATGGGAGATCCCAATACGGTGAAATAGCCACCAATGCTGCAGCCAAGCCAAAACCAAGTGTTCTGTCAATATTAATAACTCTACCTATCCTAATCCTAAATCAAATTACAATTATATTTTTACAAAAAAATCTATAATGTTTGAAAGATGAGCTCACATATTAAATATATTCATGATAAATATAAATCAAATCATATATACCAAACGAAAATTGACAATCAAGGCGCGCAATTTGCACATGCGAAAATAACTGCAAACACGTCTATACGTGATTCTACTGTATATTAATGTCATATTAGCTGACATTGGAAAACAACTAAAAACAAACACACTTGAACAAATTTCAATAAAATACGCTGAATAAAATAATGCTTACAAAAAAATAGCCGAAACAAAGCGATAGATATCGACACTCTTTTTTCGAAATCTTCTTTCTTGTTGAAAAATCGAATAATATGAAACAATCAATACTTCTTTTTTTCTTGAATATATATTTCAAAGCTTCATATAATTATGTAAATAATGTTTTGAGCCGAAAATTGTTCTATTCATTTCAGTCAGAATAAATTGTGTAAATATAAAGAAACAAAAGCTCACCGTTGGAGAATTTTTGCTGCTCAAAGGAACTTTCTTGTTATGCCGAATAAAGGAAATAATTATGTCTACAAGTTTTCAATATTCTACGTAGGTATATTAATACAGCAAATGAAAATAAATTTTATTTTATTTTTAAATAGAGATGCGAACATTGAATGCGTGTCACATCAATATTCTTACTATTTTCATATTAAGTATCTAAACGCTTGTGCTATAAAAATAGGACTAACTTGCTGGTTTAGAGTGAGGTTCGAACGCGACCTTTAGATCACGAGGCGAGAGTTTTAATCACAAAAGACCAACAAGCTAGGGGGATACGTCTATGTAAAAAAAAATGTAACCATTTGTACAACTTCTTCGACAAATGGTAGGGTGCGGCAAATTATTTAGAGATTTAATTTTATATTAGGTAATATTATGTACCTACATTTAATTATATTTTAATGAAATATTATATTACATCTTGTAAAAAACCGTAGCATCATACATTTAAATATTTTGTTTTTAGAACAGTATCATCATCGGATGGTGAATCATTTAATTCACGTATTTATTCCATTCGTTTTCTTTAGAATTTCCAAAAAACCTGCACGCTTTCATCGATTACAAATACATTTATTGAGACCTCCGGCTCTGACATCGACGAGTTCGTGATGTGAATCAAAATAGTAATTTTAATTCTCCAGGCAGAAATATGAGAGAAATTGAAACCTAAAACTGTGTTGAAATTTCACATTGCGAGAATGCTTACAATATAAGTCGAAAAAATATTGGCAGATTCTATCCCCACCGGGGTCAATTTTACATTTCAAAGGGAGGAAGAAGTAGGGTATAGAGAAAATATTATTCATGTGAAGGGGTTAAGTGACGTTCTCATCTTAATTATAAAGCGGAAAATCTCTTGACGGTGCTCTCTAGCGTCGGATATTTGCCCAGCTTTTTGCATCAAAAATTTTAAGGTTAACGCGACCACTTTCAGCCCGGTCATTCCGTCATAAAGCTTTAAAATAGTCGATTAACTTTCAAAAAGAAGACGCCGTATTACTTTTTTCTGGTTTTTTAAATAAAGATTCAAAATATACGACTACGTGTCATATCAATATTCTTACCATTTTCAAATTAAACTAACGCTTGTGTTATAAATTGCTAGTGTCCTGGATTGGAGCTTGAAGTAGTGACCGCTGGACCACTAGCCAAAAGGACTAACCACTGGAACAAGCTACTATTTTTTCCACATTATTAATATACATAAATATATATTTCGAAAAATCTATTATTTGAACGTGTTTTGAACTTTTGAACGATGACTTGATTTGTTTAAGATTTTTTCAATTTGAAAAAATTAATTACTTTTCAGTGAACGTTATAATTAAATTAATATCTATATCTATATAACTCAAATTCTGTCTATCTGTCTGTCTGATAGTCAGAAATCTACATTTTTTGAGAGATCCGACCCAAATTTTGCAAACTTTAGGATCCAGTGGGGTGGCACACTCCCCCCCCTTTTACGTCACCACCTCACCATTCGCTATACAAATCTATACTTTTTAACAGATCCGACCTAAATTTTCTATACTTTTTATATAGAACCCTACGGAAAACATAAGCGCCATTCCCGCCTCATCCATTACCTTCTTCCCTCGACCGTTTAACGGATCTGACAAAAAATTTGCTTACTTATTCTATAGGACCCTGCGTAAAACACAGGCGTCATTTCCGTCAGGCTTTGTAAAACAATGGAACCTTCCTCCCTTCAACTAACAAACTTCTTTTTAACTAAATCTTAAACCTTTTTCAACAAAATTCTTTTTAACAAAATGTTAAAATGTTGGGTACGGACCACTATAATATATATACAAAAATTCAAATCTCGAGCGATATCAGATACTATGCATATAACATAAATGACACGAATTATAGCGTTTTGCCTACATATTCAAGATTACTTGGGTGAAGCATTATGTTGTTGACAAATGTTGCTTACTTGATATTTCCATGGAATTAAACAATATTTTCGCCACAAGGCGCCTTCTTCTATCGAAGGCAGGCTGCGAATGGCAAACAACCGTAATGATTACAAGGGATATCAACGTAGTTGTCTCCCGCTTCCACATCATTGCCCATAGCACCCTGACTATTAAGATTATTGTAGGCACGCTCAAGGGTGTACAGTTCTAAACAACATGCGAGGTATATACATACAGGATGTTATCCACGCTTCAGTCTGTTACTAATAAAACTTGTTGTCAAGTTATTAGTCGCAGTTTCGTAGCCATAACCATTACTTCAAATCTGTCTACTACAGTCTGTTCAAAGCCCTGCCAACATAATTTGTCTACAGCCTTGTGCCTGTTCAGAGGTAGATGCCTAGACCTCCAATTACGATTTAAAATTGTATCCAGCTCCACTGGACGTCCCAGTTGGACTAACATATGTGTAGAATATACCCTTACTCCGATTTTTTCAAGGACAAATTTTCCCCGTTGATTGCCTTAATTTCAAAAACGAAATTAAATGGTTCAAAAATATTCACCATACATTTGGACATATCGGAAATATTTGAACTTAAAAAAAATTGGAGTAAGGGCGTATTCTTCACATTAGCCGTTGTACTGTCGACATTTTTCTCTAAAAGTTAAAGATAATTGAAATAAAAGAAGGTAGCTTGCAATAAGTTGCTGTAATTTTTTTCGATATCACGTAAGTTAAAATAAGATCATCAAAACGAAACGTATATTAATTTAACATTATAATGTTAAAGACGATCAACGCATTCCAAACTGTATTTTGGGCGTGACCTGTTGTGATGGCCCTCTTATCCTTCACCTGTAGATCTGCACTCAATCGTTATCCAGATTCGCGCTCTTTGGTAGATGGCGGGATGTATCCATCATTAATGAGGCGTATTTCCACGTTAGAGGTTATTTTATTTTTTATTTTTTAACATACAGACCGTCAACAGGTCATTGATGACCCTAATGGATGGTCATTTAGTGACATTAGAGTACATGTTCGAGTATTTTGTGAACATTTGAATAGGATATAATATAATAAACTTAATACATTTTTTACGGTTAATTAATAATTAATATTGAAAAATAACAAATGATAAAATATATAAATATAAAAATATCGCAGATCAATAAGTAGTTCAATGAATTTTTCACATACAATTATTTTACATAAATATATATCGCAAATCAATAAATTTTTAAAATAAATAAATCAATAAGTTTTTACATAGTACACAATTAATGATAAAAATAAATAAATTAATAATAAAAAGTGTCTTAAGGATAAATAAATTGTAAACAGTATTGAGTATAATATAAATATTAGTTTAACAGGTTTACGGCGACTGGACGGGTACCAAGGTCAACATCGTGTGTCTATGACGAGCGTGTATTACACTCTTGAGGGACCGTCAACCAAGTTTATCAATATTTCGCTTTTGAACTGAGCCTGTGTCATAAATAATATATCAAGTTTGCAGTCTCTGGACGATATCTTGTTAAATTGGTTGATTATTCTAGGTAGAGGAGAGAAATAGCCTAGATTGGTGTTGTAAAATTTAGTGTGTAAAAAGCTTGGAGACCTCATTGATCGGGCAGGGATGTTAATGTATATTTGTGATAGTATTGAGGGAGTGTCTAGTTTGTTATTGACTATTTTGTAGGGAGTCATTAGGTCTGTAATATTTCTTCTTTTGTTTAAGGAGATAAGGTGATGCGATTATTAGATGATATTTTTAAGATGTGCATTTTTTGAGCTAGTTGCCTTGTGCTGGTAATTCATTTTATTGCGGTTTAAGATTCAGAGATTGATAGTGACGGAATATTAAAGAAAGAGCAAGATCAAGCTTAGGACCGTTGTTTGAATAGTCGTTTATCTACATGCTAGACGAAGCCGCAGAACGAAGCCGTTATGTTTATACTTCGCTTTTTTCTGTATTACGAGTATTTGTATCACGCTGGGAATGGAATTTAGAAAATGATTTCAAAATATGCGGTTTTCACACAAATCTCTCAGAATATTTTCTTTATCTAAGATGTTTCAAGAAACTTTTGGAACATTTGAAAACTCAAAAGTAATTTTCGCTTTCTCTATTTTCTTTGAATTTACCTCTTCGAAAGCCGAAATCGTGTTTTCCTAATTATTTCCGTTTCATTAAGTAATGAATCTTCTATGATTTTCAGAAATCAAAAGGAGCCTCGAAAATATGATTTTCCTTTATCTATTCCAGCATTTAGTGCAAATAAAAGAATTCTCAATCCCCATTTTCTGAAAACGGGTGACAGAAACCATTAAGATTCCTGCCCGGATGCTGATGTAGATATCTCGGTTTAAATAATTGATCAGATGTTTTCAACTGATTTCATTATTTTTTGACATATTCAATGTTTGAATGAAAATTTATTTAAAAGGATTCAGCTCAATACTTGAAAAATTATAAAATTTTATATGCACAGAGCTAAGCATATATTTTTATTAATATTATTTTTTTAATCACAATCCTTCCGAATAATTTATTCTAAGGAAAATATTCTATATTATTAGTCAGATGGCAGAAGGGACCAGATGTTATTTTGACTTATGTTTAGAAAAGCAATAATTTTTTCTCTTTATTATATTTTAATGATTTTCTTCAATAAATTATTACAAATATTACAATAAAAACAAGAAGAAGTAAATGGCAAGCCCCCAGGCAGCAAAAGCATGCTGATATAGGGGGACATCAAAAACTGTACATACCTATCTACTTAATAACTATAATACAGAAGAGCTGTACACAAAAAATTGAACACTTAACAACTTAAAATTATTATAGGTAAGCACATCAAATTCTTTGACAATCATAATTTACGGACTATTCCCTCTCCAACACATATCCTTTCAGATTCTTATTGAAAAGTCCCGTGTTATTTATTTCCTTTATGTCACCAGGAAGTTCATTACAGAACTCAATGGCTGTATAACGAAACCCACGCCGTTCTCGGTGTATCCGGTCCTATATGTGATCTCGCTCTTGTGTGTATGTCGCTATTCTGTTACAAGGTGATGATGGGTTTTTTTATAATTTATTGTTTATTTTATAAAGCATCTTTATCTTTCCGATATTTATCAATTATTCCAAGTATTTTCAGTGGTTATAGCTTTCATATAGGTTTCAGAGGTATAGCGATTTAAGTTAATTGTAGTTTTAAGTGCTTTGACCATAATTGTTTGTACCTTTCCACGCGTTTGTAAACTGCACTGAGACCAGATAATAAAACCATATCCGACATGAGGGAGAACAAAAGCGTTGTAGATAATTATTTTTAGTTTCTGTGTTAAACAGGTCTCTTCATCACTCCATAAAAGTGTTCGAATATGTTTCGTCCATTAAAGTTTCTCATCTATGATATTTCAAGCCATAAATACTTATTACAATCACTTTGTATTATTATATCATCACCTTTATAAATAAAAATATTTCAATTAACCGAGATTTTTTTAAATTTCTCCTTTTGCCAGGTTTCTCATGAGAGTTATATAATAAACAAGAATTACTATTATGTATACTACTGCTATATAAATAACACTGTTATGTATACTATTATTATATAAATAATAATCAAGAATACTATTATGAAAAAAAATTCATTTTAACTAAAATGAATTTTACATATTAATGAATGTAACTACATAGATACATGATAAAGATTTGTTTGATTTTTAGGAACAATCCTCAGCAGAGCTGATCATATCGACATGTACCTCATTACTAAGTAGCACTATGTGGAAGCTGTTTATAAAAACTATGACATCTAGTGGAACAAATTTTAATGGCGGTATCGAAAGCAAATTTTTAAATTATTTTTCGTCAATCGTAGAAAATCGTTTGCTTTTTATATTGATGTTAATGTTATTATAATTTTTTATCCTAATGTTATCAAATTCTCGGAGTTCAGAATTTATATGTTCATCAATAATTAAGTAAATAAATCTGCTACTTGTAACGTCCGTGATCAATCTTATTTTATTTACTTAATATAGGATACAGTTATTACACTATTTTACTCTAGATTATTAACACTATAATTAATACTTTTTTTTCGCTATACCTCTCCAAAAGAAACTAACTCTTGTGCTTGAGTATGGGATTACTTTACAATACTTAATATCTTACAATGCTTATATTTTGGCTGGCCGTTTACTAGTTTTGGTCTATGTATGAAGAATTTTTCTCCCTGTAAAAATTTTAAATTATCAATTTAATAATTTTATAAATTTTTTAACTAGAGATGTAAACATGAAATGCATGTCGCAACATTATTCTTACTGTTTTCAAATTAAGCTAAACGCTTGTGTTATGAAAAAAAGACTAACATGCTGGTTTTCTGGAATGGGGCTCGAACCACCGATTACTAGGTGAGCGTCATGACAAAAGTCAGCATGTCACTGACTTTTTTTACAAATTACTGTTCTTACTGGGTTCCCGACGTACTAAAAAGGTACTTATGATGAATTTTTTAAAGCGATATTTTATATTTGAAAGCCACTATGTAACGGTCCAACAATACTTGGACAAACGCGTACCTTTTTACTTATCTTTTTTCTTTTGCTTTTTAGTTTTATTTTGGTAAACGTTAAAAACTTAACTTTACGTTTATTAACAACACGGTCGGCATAAGTTAGTATTAAGTTTTTAATATTTTATTATACTGACTGACGAAGCACAATTTTCATTATTTTGCTGGGAGATTGCTGGCTCCGAATTTTCATCATCGGTAGAATTTTAAGAGATGATGGATTCCAAAGCATTGTTACTATTTGATTCCAGGGAAATTACATCTGAACACTCCACTGCACCGACGAATGGTTCAGATAAACGTCTGGACAACTTGATGAAAATTTATCGTCGTCAGATGGGATATACTCTGAATGATTGGGTCATCATCGATGATTTTAGATTAATTCCAAATAATATTTCCAAATAATATTCCAAATAATAAATAAACTGTTCCGATTGATTTTTTCTACTTTACCAAAAACTAGAATTAATTTCTTCATAAATATACACTTTAATTTTTAAGTTTTTAATTTTTAAAAAGTTTATTTTGTAATTCAGTTCCCCTAAATCAATAATTAGAATTTCATAAGTCACTCGAAAATAAATATTTTATAGCACTTTCCATTTCGGGAGCAAAAAAATTTCACTCAGACGATGGAATATAGAGGATGTGAAATGGGAATCCGGAAAATAATTTTTTTTAAATGACAGCTCCAATAATAATTCACACTAATTATCACTCTTCATATGCATGTTCCTTATGCTCGTGGGTCCATCTGTACAAATCACTTGTAACTTTCGACGCCAAAAGTGCCAACTGACACTTTGCACAGGAAAAAAATTTGCGAATGTTTTTCGATGGCACATCTCATAACATTCACGCGCACTCACACAATACAAGGCACGTGCCAACAAAAGGGGTTATCTTTATAGGGTGGGCATTTTCATCCTCAGAACACGATTAGTCACACACCTAGCCCACCATTATACCAAAGTTGATCCTAGTTTTACTATAGATAAGTGAGTGCATCTAGTATATTAAATGGGAAAGGTAAATAGGACTGATGATGTTATTTTTTTCCGAAAACGACAACGGGCTCGTGGGGAAGGGGGCTCAGGCTCACTTCAAACAACATTTTATTACTGAATTGCTTTTAACCAATAATAAGCCACGGTAATCTGCAACTGAGACGCCGTACTATATTCTTGCTTCCAAACCTCGTCTGTGTTAAACCGGCTGTCATAATCAAGACCAAGATAAAAATTCTTAATACTGCCCCATTATCATTGCAAGCGCGGGGGCGATGCACAATTGCATCAATATATCGCCTGTATAATTATACTTTTGAATAGCTCAGTAATACGTCCCACTACCGACCAAGCCTGAGTTGGTCTACGAGACGGCTTGGAAGGGTTCTCTTTATTCATATTACATATCACGCGATAGGCCGAATCCAAAGAACTGAAAATGAATAATTTAACGGAAAATTCATCAGATTAGAATAGAACTAGAACAGACTGCGGTCGAAGATACAAACCACAATTCAGTCGACATTGTTGACAAATGATCCAGCGGCAGAATCAAGAAGGATATTTAATATTATTGATGGATTTGGCGTTTACATTGTAGAGATTATTCGTGATAGATTATTACAGATATTTAATAATATTACATCGTCGTCTAACTGGCAATAATTTTTTTCATGAATTTTTCTGAATTTTCGAACCACATCATTGATAGCAATCATTATTTTCATTCTTGTATTATTAAAGTTCTCTTTGCCGTCGCGCGTAAGGATAATAAAATAAATAATTTTGAATGTTTTGAAATTAAAAGAAATTTGAACTCGGGTACTAATTTATTTCAAAATGTTACCTTCCTTAACTCTTCCCCTCTTCTCTCAATATCCCCGTTACAACCACCCTTATACCAGTAACTTCGGCTCATTTGCTACTTAGGCTCAGTAACTTACCATTATTTCTACTGGAACTTAATTATTTATATCTGAACAGAATCAATGTAAAAATTATATTTATTTAAAAAGTAGTCAGTTTAACACATCACCTATCGATGAGAGATTCTGTTTCTCTCGAAACTTGAGTAGTGATAGAGATAACGAGTTAAATATTATTTAATATTTATAATAATTTATCATCAAGGTCATTTTGTATTATCATTTAAGGGGTTACGCCACCCTGTCAGCCTGAAGTTCAGGTGTGAATTGTTTTTTTAAGATAAATTGTAAAAAAAAATCAAATTTCATTTCTAAATAAGTTCATTATCTTCTTTTCTGTCTCGGACAAACGTTCACTGAGAAAAGCTTCATCTCAGTTCCGGCGGAGGAGCTCCACGGTAATAGACATGACACGGCCATGTTTTTTTTAAATTTCCGATATGATAATAATATCTCCAATATTTACCTCAGTAAGTGCCAATAAAAAAAATTCATCACCTTCTTGTAATAAAATCTCCTAAATTTCAGGCTTCCAGGAAGGTGCCATTTACTGCCGTGAGACTGCTGCGAAACGAGTACATTTATTTACACAATTTATATTCGATGATATTGGCTGATTGTAAATGTTCTAAATAAAATTTACAAAAAATGTAACAGTCGGAATAAAAGCTAGCATGAACTTTATGTAACATGTGTAACGAAAACGTACGTCGAATAAAGTTTGTGGTAATGTATCTCCATTCATCGTGTTTCCAATAACAGCCCTCAGGGATTGTATTGTGATATATTAAAACGTAATACGATAAAGCAAATACAAATATTATCGAAAATTTATATTAGAAGTGCTTTTCGCTATTCATACGGTAAATACAATAAATATTGTAGACCATTCTTAATAATATACGATTATAAATCTCGGGAAAAGAAAATATTTTTTTAAACGGAGCATTTAAAATTGATAACAATCCAGACAACCATACTAAAAACTGCAAAAATAAAGTCGACAAATTAAGAATTTCTGGTGTTTATAAACTAGAATGTGATGATTTTGACGCAATACATATAGGTCAAACGGGAAGATCCTTTAATATACAGTTGATTGAACATAAGAGATCTTTTACACACAAAAAAACTAGATTCATCCATATTTGCCAAACATCTAATTCAAAATAACCATTATATATTTCCAAACAATAAATCATTTCCCATACACTTTTGCAAAAAGGACTTAAACTAAATACATATACTAAAAACTAAATAAATTACAAATAAATAAAAATATATATAATTAATGAACAAATTAATATCTGATATTCCCCCTTATTAAATATTTATTATGTAAAAATGTTAACATTATAAGTTGTTTAGGTATACAAAAAAATATATTACATAACATTATTTTTTAGCAATCACTTATATCTGTTTTTGTATATTATTTTATTCAAAATAATTTAGCAATCACTTAAATCTGTTTTTTTATACTGTTTTATTCAAAATAAAATGTTGCACTTATTGTATCATCTCTGGTCATTAATTTTAATCACCCAACATCTATATTGTTTGCATTTATTTAATTATCCTTCTTATTTCCCATATTATTTATTTATTTATTTATTTACCTAATATTTTAGAGCCAACTGTTAATCACCCAAACAGATGTTATATTTGTAAAACTATTGCCTGTATTAACTGTATTATTATTATTCATGTTATTTCGCATAATTTTACCAAATATTTTTTTGTACAAACTCACTAAAATGTTCTACGTTTGTCAGTTGATAATGGCATGATCTGCCGAAACGACCGTACTGTTTTTGGATAATGAAATATTGATCTCTTTAAATCATGTGTTGATTTTTAAATTTTTACTAAAGAAATCAAATACTTTTTACGAGCATTTTCAAATTCAATATTTTTTTATTACTAACTAATCATTAATTATAATTTTAACTTTGAATTATAGAATAGGCGTGAGGTCCCGTAAATTAATCAATTACATTGGGTTCAGACAATCATATAGCCGTATTGTGACTTAACCGAGAATTGAACCCGGACCCCCGTGAGAAAAACCACTGCCATGCCTGCCATGCCTGTTGAATACCATGGGCTGCCAAGTTCCTTGATAATTAAAATAAATTAGATTTATTACTTAGAAAGATATGAACAGAGAAAAAATTTATACGTTGAGAAAATATTGTCATAATCGGAACTCGAAATCAGAACGCAAAAAATAGTTGTCTCACTAATGAAGTAACATATTCAGATAGAATTTGACGACATTTTATAGTGCCTTTATAGCTAAATTGGTAAAAGTTATCCACTGGCATAAAAAATTCCTGTTTCGAGTCCTGATGGTATTTTTATTTTTTCTTTCTGAGTTATTCATCTTATTTATTTTATATATAATGTATGTATAATGTATATAATGTATATATAATGTATGTATGTATATCCTAAAAATCGTAAATTCACATGTCCTTTATTTAATAATGATGTGCTTTATTTAGTAAAGACCTGGTTTATTTAGTATATACCTGGTTTATTTAGTATAGATGTGCTGTATGTAGATCAGACTTCATGTACCTCTACGATTTGTAATAAAAAAGGGACAAAAATGGCACGACCTTCGATCGCCCTCAATGCAAATTAAAAACGCGGATTTTAATAGTCTGTAAACCTATTTATTTATTCGGTACTTAGAATATATTGGTGAGAGAGTTCAAAAACTAAATAATAAAAAATAACACAGCAGATAAAGAGAATTAAATTAGAATTTAATATTGGTTTACAATATTGATATTAAAATAATTTAATATTTGATTTTGTAACTTTGAGCCGGTTTTGGGGTATGAATTCTGGCCTAGACTTTAAAACCGTAAGCTCGTTTGATACTTTGCATAATGAGAAAAGCGTTGATTAAAATAGGAATTTTGGTGGAAAATAATCGAACAGCAAACACATGGACATAAGATTAACAAAGGCGCAAAGGCTCGAGAAGACCAAAGCTAAGATCTGTCTTAGAAATCCAGGACCTGAGTCAATAAAAGAAAGTTCTGATGATGATCTGAGAGATGATGAATATTGTATTCAAATACCTAAACATTGCATTGAAATAGTGTCACGGGACGTGGCTGCGAGCGGCCAATGAAACACTTAAACTCAATTAAAGTCTTTAGAAATTTCATAAAAATGAACTAAATATTTCTGGAATAATTCACACAATAATTATCCAATTTTGTAATTCGTTCTAGAATCTTCGCTACACATTTAACACTCCTGAATTATCATAAAAAATGTGAATGTCACTTTAAATTTTTCTAACGTTTTATTTTTGATATAATTTTAATAATGTCACCACAAAATCATTTTTCTCTTTTTGAAAATATTTTATTTTGGATATTATTGAATAATTTTATATTTCTTGTTGTTTAGTTTATAAATACCGGAATAAATTGTAATGACTATTTGGCATTTTATATAGGTAAAACGGCACATAACTTTAATATAAGAGAAAAGGAACGATTGAGATGTCTCAATAACAATAACTTTACTGAATTTTCGAACCATGTTTTGGAAACAGGCCACACGTTAAAAAAGGAAAACGGTATCGAGTTCTACATGTAAATAATTGAGGCCTTAGATTAGACAACTTAGAAATACTATAAATAAAAAAATACCTGCACACTAAAGCCAATATAATTAATAACCAGATAATTTTTTTGAGTAGCCCGTTACTTGATATTTCATTTTATTTTATTTTATTCGGTCATCCAACAGGGAAGCACAATCGCTTGGTAAGATTAAATACAAAAAAAAAGTTAATTGCTTCCACAATTAAAGGATAATACAAATAGGACATAACCATAGATAATTCAATTTTACAATGACAAATAAAATATCATTTAAGGCGCCATAGTACATGATTCACGTTTTTGCTGTCTGGAGAGTCAATTTAGTGTAAAGTTTTCGAATCTTATTGCCTAAATTACAGCTAACCATGCATTCGATCAATTTTATTATGAAAGGTCCATTTACTCTTAAAGCATTTGTTTAAAAAAAGTAAAAAAAATACTTTGTTATTATGACAAAAAAATATAATCCCGAAGCCCTATTTAATCTTTCTAGCAATAGAGTTATCTTTGGTACACTTTTTCTCGAAATATTTCCACGTAAAGACCATATATTTTTTTAATAAATTGAATAAAAAAAGTTCAAACAGAAAGTTTGGGGGAAAATATATAATTATTTTTGGGTAGGTTGTAAAATACAACGTTTACAAAAAGATAAAAATTCACGTTCCGTCTCCTATATTGCAGCATCCAAAAAACCATTAAAACATTGATTATTTTAATTAAATTTTACATGCGTACTAAGAAAACTTCACTGTCATTAATATAAAAATATTCAAAATATTATACCTCATACACAAAAATTTGAATTAATTAAATCGTATAGTCTGTTAAAAGATCATTTTTCTTTCAAATCAGTCGTTGGTTGGACACCAACTACGCCAGTCGTCAGGTTACGCTCCCGCTAGTTTATACGAATATATCTTAAAATGCTGCGTAAACTTTGCCCGAGTGTTAATAAAGGGAAGATATCCGTATAAAGAATGCATTTTAGAAATCCCATATCGCGGGGACAACGGTAAATGCAGAAAATAACTTTTAAATTAATTAAAAATACTTGGATTTGAATGTCGCCATTTTTATTTTTTACAACTGTCAAATTTTGTTTGTTTTTGCGGGCTGATTCTAATGTTTTTTTCCATTATTCTTATCTGTTTTCATGAAACAATATGATATATAGACTTTGTTCTGTATATACACTGAATTTTTGTCCTTTCTGTTACCTGAAAACAATATTTTTAATGAAATAAGATACTCCGTCTATTTCTTTACTCAACGATAATTGTCATTTTTTCACGAAATAGTGATGTGGAATCTTTTGAATCGGCATTTTTTTGTGTTTTATTTTAACTGAAAAATTTTCAGTAAAACGATATAATATTGTTTTGAGTTTGTTTATTTTGACAAATCTTTTCAATTAAGAGGTCCTAGTACACGATTTTCGTATTTGCTGTCGGGCGCAGAGTTGCCAACGTAGGCGATTTTTCGCCATTTAGGCTACTCAGAACGAGAATCGGCGACGAAAAAATCTAAAAGGCGACGGCGAAAGTCTTGTTGATGCCTTATTATTGCTAGCAGAAGACGAATCGGAATAATCTTATTCTTTATTTGAACGTTATATTCTTTCTTTGTAATAATCTTAATCTTTGTTTATTTATTTTTCAAATTTGTTTTTAAAATGCTACCTATCTACTTACTTTACTTTCTTTTAACGAACATTACGGTTTTTTATATTAGGCTTAGACCTATTTATCAATACATTATAAATATGTTATAAATAAATTGTTAAAAATTACATTTTATTTTATTCATATTGATATTTTGGCGTTTGGGCTACTTTAGGCTACTTTATGTATAGGAAACGGCGATATTAGGCCAAGCGCTATTGGCAACTATGGTCGGGCGACTTTTAACATATAGACTTATTAAATCATTTTGCAAAACCCGATTATTAATTTATCCTCCGGCTGTTAAGGAACCGTTTATTTGCTCCATTTTTGTCGTCCGTCGTCATATATTTTTATTTATTGTGGTCAATTGTCGATATTTTTTATGAATCGTTTTACCCCAGTTCATATAATCGGATCTTACGAATCCTTTTTTTTTTCCTTTTATAACATCTTTATATGTTGTATTATGTAAAATACCCTGTTTTAATGAATCGTTTTGTTTTCGTTTATATGTTCCGTTAATCGTTTTTTATTATACTTTTTAAATAATCGTGAGCCATGCACTGATTGCGTGTCACACTCTAATTATGTAAAGTTGTCATTCCAGCAAGTTACGGATAGACAACCAAATTATTATATTTAGATATTTGAGGTTACATTTCTGTAAGTATGAGTTTTCATTCTTTTCATAAATTTCAATAAAGTAATAGACAATGATCAATGTACATTTATACAACTCAATACTTTGAGCATCATTAATATATTATTTGTCTTTATTTTAGTTTTTAAATATTACTTCTACCGCATACATGCATTAATGTTTTTTATAATCGTTTATTATGGTCAGTTGTTGATCTTTTCAAATAATCGTTTTTCTCCAGTTTTCATAATCAGATTTTATGATTTATATCTTTTGTTATTATGTTTATTAATCATAAGGTTTTACGTTTATATGTTCCGTTTTTGATTGTTATTTAAGTAACTTATGTAGAATATTAAAAATAAATTCGCTTCAATACAAGCAAAAAAAAGTTTAATCATTTTGCACTATCACCCTTCAGAAATTTGATAAATATATAATACTTTTTATAAAGTTAATCTGTGCTATTCTGAAAATAGCAGTATTGGGATGTCAGATCTTTATCCCAATCTTGACAGGTATGTATAACATTATATTGACACTAATTTCGATGCTTTAAGTTTGGCATGTTTGAAATTAATGAATTCAATCAATCAGAAATCCCTAAAACGTAAACAAATGTTAATGTATTCACAATTACGAATTATTGATTGAATTTATTAATTTCAAACCTGTCAAACATAATACGTCAAAAAAACGGCGTCACAATGTAATACAATAACTGTCAAGATACAGAAATAGCAATGTTGCTTAGTTAAGAATACGGATGATTATCATTTTATTTGACTTTTATTATTGCGAATTAATTTTAGATATTCGATGAATATTTCATTTATTTAGATATTTCATGAAAGTCTGACGTTTTGAAAAGATAATTCAGAATTTTTTTATTTATATTATATTCTCTTTATACTTAACCATATTTTTACGGGTGTACGACTGTATAGTAATTAATAACAACTCTTGCGTGACCGCGCAACATGAGTTGAGCGCTGATTGCTTGTCACATTCTAAATATCTAAAGTCGTCTTTCCAGTAAGTTACGGACAGACAGCGAAATTATTATTATTATTATTTTGTCTTTATTCTACTTTTTAAGTATAACTTCTAACGCGCATATATAAATACACCCATAATTTTTTTAAATGGTTTTTATTTGAAATATTTAACATTGATATTAAACAAAATGTTATAAAACAACAGAAAATATAGTGATAATTCACACACGTCATACAATTTTTCAACGGCAAAGAAAAAATAATAACATAATGTTACATGTAATGGAAATCTTAAAAAAATGTTTTTCTTAAAAATCAGAAAAATAGCATAAAAAAAGCAAATTTTGAGCGAAATTTCAGAAAGAAACAATATCTATTGTATTACGGCCGGTTTTGTCACATCTCTAATATAAGGATCGAATAATTATTGTACAGAAAAATTTCGCCAAACTTGCAAAACTTACGTTCATGTAGAAAGGGTTACGTATGTACCACTACGCAGTTAAAAGGTCAGGCGTTAAAGTTTGCACATTTCTATTTCGTTTTATAGTATTGTATATTTCTCGATATCGTTTTTTGTGCTTAAATAATACATGTTCGAGCGAAACTAGCGCCATTTTTAGCGGGAAGTGATTAAACTACTGCCAATATTGAAAGTATAGGAGCCTATACACATTGGCCGAGGTTGGCCCAAAGTAAGGTTGGCCCAATGTGTACAGGGCGTTTTGGCCGTGCGTAGAGACGTTTGCCAAATTTGGCTTGGTAGTCGGTTTTTCGAGCACACATCAAAAGAAAGAGGCGTGGCTCAAGTTGTCAACTTTTTTTAGGGTTGTCAACTTTTTTAACAAGAAATAAAGTATATTTAAGTCTGAGAAGAATATTAAGCAGTATTTTAGAAAAATGAACAGTATTTTATTTATTTAATGTATTAAATACATATTTTTTAGAGCTTCTCGCACAACTTATTAATTTACACTCTTTTTAAAAACTTCATACGCCTCACCACAATTATAACTAAAATTAAAATAAATGAGGAGCACATTTTTTATTAAATTAATATTTGCTCTATTTCTATCCTTCCGCCACTTTGCATTCATTACTGAAAAAATTCTTTCAATAAATGCTGAGGTGGCGGGAACAGAAAGTAGATATGAGACAATTTTAGTAATATTTTTAAATTCTTCTGAGTTGTTTACTAATAAATGGCTCCACTTTTGGCCAGTACTCATTTCAAGAAAATCTTTGTCTTCTGATACTTTTTTATAAATTATTTTGAAATTTGTTAATTCTGTATACAAATCATTCATACTAATATTTCTGTGAGCGTTTCAGTCTGAATAATTTTGATGCTGAAAACAGTATTTTGTATATTTTATTTTTGTTCAACATTAAAAAGTATAATGTAGTAAAAAACAATATGATACTAATTTTAGCAGTATAGTTGGCAACCCTATGCTCAGCCGGCAACGCGCAACGCGCTTCGGTCATTGCGAGGTTCGCCGACACCGACGTTGGCTAATGTGTAATCGCTGTCCGCCATTTTGCAAGTTTGACGCTCTGCCGAGGTTCCCGGACCGTATACACATTGGCTGAGATGACCCAAAATGACATTGGCCCAATGTGTACAGGGGTTTTTTTGCGCAACTCAGCGAGGTTTGGCCAAACTTGGTTCATATCCATCGTTTGTCGGTATTTGAATAAACTTCAAAGAAAGCATGAGTCATCAAGCTATCGTGGAGCAATGAAAAGTTAGTTATATGGACAGAAATTAATTATGTGTACAATGAATGAGTTTTATAATTCATATAATTTATTTCAACATATTAGTCATAACCAAAATAATTACTATTTTTTTTTTTATTTCGTCAAACCGATTGAAAATAATATACATTAATTATTTTATATTTTAAATATATACGGCTATAAAGGTTTTTACTTTAAAAATTATACAAAATGGATAAATAATATTTTCAGAAATATTTATTATATTCAACTAGCTGTAACCCGTCAAAAATGACAATACTTTTACATGTTTTTCCTAAGGAATAAGTTTTTATTTATTTATATAAAAAAGGAAAGAAAGAAAAAAATTACTACTTACTTACTTACCATCACGCCGTTTCCCCCTTGGGGGTAGGAAGAGAGGATAGAGCGCCATACTCTTCTGTCCTGACATACAACTCTCGCCTCATCCACATTCATACATCTTCGCATGCAAGCTCTCCGGTTGTTGAGGCTTCTAACGGGACCATCTTTCAGTATCTGGTTAATCTGGTCATGCCACGTATTCCGCGGTCCTGTCTTTCTGGCGCCATCTACATAATATCTTTCTATACATAGCATATATATCTTTCTTACGATTCTTTCCTTATTCATTCGCTCAACATGCCCAAACGATCTGAGCGATCCTTTTTTAATTCTATTATTTATGCTACGTTTAGCTTTACATTAATTTCATCATAAATGGATTTGCCACACCTATGTCTGACGGATCCCATCTTCACTGTATTCAATTTACTTTCGTTCCTCTCCTGCCAGCTCCAGGCTTCACTTCCATACAACAGTGACGGTATCATAATTCCATTACTTACCACTAGTTTTGCCTCAGTATACATATTTCTATTAGAAACTATTGCGTTCAAAGCACTACATATATAATAATAAATTCAAAGCACTACATATATAAGAATAAAAGATACTACATATGAATAATAAGAATATTTCGTCCCTGTATATATAATTAATCTTATGTGACGTTTTAGTACATTCTGAGATAAACGAATAAAACTGTTTTAAAAAATAATTGCACAGACTAGATTTACAAAAAATATTTTAAATAATTACTAGGCAGACTTTCCAGATAAACGGCAATGTTTTTATTAGTATATCTCCATTATTTATATGAAAAATGTACTAAACGGCAAAAAACGAAAAGAAAAAATTATGTAAAAATTTTTACGTAAAAAAGAGAATGGAAAAAAATTATGTAAAAATTTCCAGGGAAAAAAAGAAAAAAAATTACGTTAAAAAAATTTAAAAAATTTACGTAAAAAATTACGTACAAAAGGAAAAATTTACGTAAAAAATTACGCACAAAAGGAAAAAATTACGTAAAAAATGTATCCACTAGCAGAAAATGATTTTATTATTATGGTAATATGTTATTACGTCAGCCGCTTCGCGGCTATTTGTATCTGGCAAATTTCCACTTTTAATTACGGGTAGTTTAGATATAATGAAGATAAAGTATTTATTCAGTATTTCTATAAAAATGTAATTAAAATTTCAACAAACAAAATATTCTCGACCGTAAAAAAAAAACTCGATCCTGCTAGGATTCGAACCTGGAATCTTCAGATCCGCAGTCAGACGCGTTATCCGCTGGGCCACACATCACAACGGGAACCGTGGCAAAATTATTGTATACAAAGTGAAATCAGCGTATTTATAATATAGATATATATATATGTATACACGTATAAAGTCGAATAGCATACGTAATCCATCGCCAAAAAAAGTGATACAAAAAACACTGTGTTGGGTCGCACGGTGGGAGAAATAGGCGTAAACGATGAAACAGGGCCGTACTCTGTCAAACTGTATTTGTTTAATGAATGTTAATGTTTTATAGAAAAAAAAACGTGTTATTTTTAATGAGAAAGTACTGCTGAAATTACTTATTATAATCGTAGATGCGGAATTTATTTAAATGTTATATAAATCATTGAATTATAAATACATAATATGTACCTGTGATATGAAAAAACTTGCTAGCGTTCTGAAACAAGGCTTGAACCAAAAATCTGCAGACCAAACGTCATGACCACTAGACTACCTAGTGCATCAAATAAATAAATTATTATGTTAGTATTTACGTAGCTATTTAGTATGTTATACAATATGTATTTTATACAATAATATTTGTTGTTTTTAATAGTGATGTTTATACATTTATTATATAATAGTAGAATAACGGGTTATTTAGAAGAAATACGTTATGACCGCCATAAAAGGCATTAATGTTTGTATTTTTTTATAATTTATAATTTTTCATTAATTTTTATTTTTAAACAATCATAATTTTATTTTTAAAACAAATCTACTTACTTATGTAAGTATTTTTTGTATTTTATAATACAAAAAATCTAAATATCCAAAAAAAAAAACGGTTGATAATTTGCATGATAATAATTTTTGGCTATATCTAAAAAATAAAAAATTTAATCTTTATTTTCAACACAAATTGGTTTCTTAAAGCAATCATGGCGCTACACTATTACTAAATAATCGACTTGCATACTTTAATTTAATTTTTGATTATGACATTTAATATGTTGCCGCCGCAATTTGTTACCGAAATGCATTTTTTCTTTTTCTTAAAGAGAGTTTACTTTTCCAGAAAATTCCAATTGATTTCATTATTTTCGTTTTCTATGATAACTTTTTTACTCTCAAAACAATTTCTTATTAATTTTAACATATGATATGCGTCCACAGAAATTACAATTCTTGTTTTTTAGATGGATGCTTAAAAGTTGGCTTTAAATTATCATAGTCAAATGAGCATCCTAGAATTTTTGCCATTGATATGTTAACGGGACAGCCATTAAAAGTTAATGAAACTACTTCTACGCCAGCTGCATGAACTTTTTCTAAACATCGATTTATCAAAGATGCACGCTATTGACCGTTAGTTCCTTCCACTTAAAATATGCTAATGGGAGTTTGAAATTCGAATTTATGGCAGTCAAAAAAAACACTAAAGCATCTTTTGCTACCGCAAGATCATCATCGTTGATATCGGTACCCATATCTACGTACCCGTAATAATTTTCTCCGTCATATTCGATGTGCTTTCTGATAGCCATTTCATCGAGCGCTAAGTTCGCAACAATTTTATATTCAGTGGAAGAAGATTTTAATCTAAGAGCATCGAAAGCTTCAGAAATAAATCCCGGGTTTATACTTTGGTACCACCTTTTAATGGACTGTTCCTGGCTCTACCCCAAAAAATTCCAAGAAATTCAAAGAAGAACCACAAAAGTTGATATTTTGCCGTGCGAAGTTCTATGTTGTATTGCTAAACTGACTAAAGTTGACAGAAGTTATTTAGTAATTGAGCTGAAACAGTTTGTAGACCAATATGAGACTTTCATAAAGACTGAATGGGATGAAAATGACAAAAATGAACAAGATAAGCCAAAGCTGAATCATGATATAGAAAAGAGTGAGGATTATAAATTAGAATTGCAAGAAAATAATTATGTTCACTATTTAGTGAAAAAAAGACTTTCATAAAGACTGAATGGGATGAAAATGACAAAAATGAACAAGATAAGCCAAAGCTGAATCATGATGTAGAAAAGAGTGAGGATTATAAATTAGAATTGCAAGAAAATAATTATGTTCACTATTTAGTGAAAAAAAGTATTTTAGATGTTTAGCGTGCGCTTTTTATGTTGTTTCTGAATTATCTCAATCAGGGCTCTTTACTAATCTTTATATAGCTTATAAGTTTATATTAACCAATCCCTAAGAATGTTCTTAGGTTTCCACGGCCACTCAGAATCTTCTGGTTTGTGTCTTCTGGGGTACTATGCCGTATACACATTAGCCCTGATGATGGACCCTGCAATGGGATCCGAAACATCGGCCAGAAGACACAAACCAGAAAATAACTCTTCCTTGTTACTTTTGAGCAAATCTTTTCAAAATAAAAAATAGGCTTAGATCAACTTTGAATCTGGAGTTAATGTTTAATCTTTTGTTTATAAATATAATTAAGTATTAATTTAAGTAAGAATTTAATTATCGATGAAGTGGCAATTTAATTTTCATTATCGATGAACTTAAGAAAAAAATGATGATTTAGTGCAGGTACTAAAGGATAAATTAATGTTTTAAAGAGCTTAATATTAATCCTTGAATAAATAGCGTGATTATTTCCAGTATACATAGTATTTGTCAATTACATATTTAATTTATACCTTTGATATAGATATAAAATAGGCCTACTTGCAGCTACGGCTTTGAAGCCACGTATTTGAAATTGCTTGCACATAGCCCCCTGACACACGTTAAGTAGCTCAATCAATGTATGTTAAAATTATAAGATGGCCGATAGATTCCTGCCTATGTTAAATGTTCAAACAATCATGACCTAACATCAATAGTTATGGAGATATGCAGTATCAAAGATTGCATTTTTTTTTCAATATTTCTGACTTATTTTTTGCAAAAATTTGAACTGTCATTACAGTAACTTATATCGATTATGAAAAATTTATTTGTTTCAATAAAACTTGAATAAAACGATAAAAACCTTGTAAAATTTTTTTTTTCCAATTTTCGCAAGGTTTTTATCGTTGTATTCGACTTGTATTAAAGCGAATAAATTTTTCATAATCTACAAGTTGAACTGTAATGATAGTTCATGACAGTTCAACTTTTAAAAAAATGCAAACTTTGATATTGCACAGTTCCATAAAATGCAGGGGCCCCTTCACTAGTTCTCGCCGAGGGCCTCCAAGAGTGCCAGTGCGCCCCTGTCGCTCTAGCCAAAGCGAGGTTGGCCGATACGTTGGCTAATGTGTAATCGCTGTCCGCCATTTTGCGAGGTTGGACGAGACGTTGGCTCTGCCGAGGTTGGGCCAATGTGTGCAGGGCTCTTTAGAGTACCTAGTACACAATCTAGTACAAACCGCGACGTTGTCAAACGTCAGATAAGTAAAAAACCTTATTGTAAGAGTGAAACTCAATTGCTTTAGGCATTATTACATATTAAATAAATAAAAATTAAGTAATATTTGCATACAATATACGTTTTATAGTGGCTGTAGGTATATTGACAGAATAAAACATCGACAGAGACACGTCCACAGAATATAGACCAAAATAGAATGGCAACTGTTATTTGCAAAGTGACATCTTGCGATTATGGGAGATATTATTATTTATTTATATATTTGTCCTTTTTTTCTTTATTTATTTATTTATTTCAATTAAATGAATATTTAGACCGTATTCTGAAAATAGCAATATTGCTATTTCTGTATCTTGACAGTTATTGTATAACATTATAATGCTGTTAATTTTAACGTTTTAAGTTTGACAGGTTTGAAATTAACGAATTCAAATAATCAGATAAGCTCTAAAACGTAAACAAACGCTAAGTTATTCACATATTATGAATAACTTATTTTACTTTCGTTTATTTACGTTTTAGAGCTTTCTGATTGATTGAATTCATTAATTTCAAATCTGTCAAACTTAAAATGTCAAAATTAACTGCATTACAATGTTATAAAATAACTGTCAAGATACAGAAATAGCAATATTACAATTTTCAGAACACGGCTGTTTGTTTCTGAAAATGAAAATAAGGTTTAACAATAAAAGATGGTACATTTAATTAAAAATGTATTATCCACTAATTCTATAATAAGAGTCAGAAAAAGAATTGGCAAAGAAAACTGACAATTATTTTTAAATTCGTCAATATTGTTACAGCATATTTTTTAAATTTTACACACTACCTCTCTGTAAAAGAAAAATCTCATGTTTAGAGAAGGAATATGTTTACATAATGAACATAATTTCAGATTAAAATAGATGATTTTGTTTTAAAAACAATGTTCATATTTAAAATTCATTCAATTCAAAAACATAGAATTAATATTTTTTAAAATACCAAAACTCGCAAAGAAAATAAAAATTCAATATTATATATTTTGTAATTATTAATATTTTAGAAAATAAAATGTAACATTGATCAGTAAATAATTTACACCACAAGCTACCATTTTAATAGATAAAGGAAATCAATGATTTGTGATGATTATACAAAATAAGATTACACTTCGTATTCATGTGGTAGTCAATTTTCATTGCCTGTTAATATTATTACTAATATTATTTAAGTGATGTGATAAAAAATGTAACATTCAAATAATATATTTTTTAGATTCAGAATGATTGTTTTAAGTACAAATATACATTGGAAAAATTCAACAAATATTGATTTAAAAAAAACATTGCAATAAATTCCTACCCAATTCGATGTAAAATATTTGGGAGCAATTATAAATCATAAACTAAACTTTACATTGAACACAAAATATGTAACAAAAAATAGCAAAATGAATTTCACCCTTGGAAAGAATCAGAAGAGATCAAAACAGAATTGAGCAAAAATATATTATATAACGCAATAATTGTCCCCCACATCAACTACTGCGACAGTATACTATTTCTGGGTTGAAGAAGAATTGAAAAAATAACAATACTCGAAAAGAAAGCATAAAGAATTATACTAAAAATAAATCAATACACAAGAATTAAAGTGGTGCTAGAAAATTTACCAATAATAGACAAATAATTAAATTTAATTCTATTTCTACTTATGTATAAAATTAATAATGGATACAACATCTTTGAAGTATTAAGAAAAAACAAACACAAACATGACAAACATGAAACAAGAGAAGATGAAAAGATTACATTAAAAAAAAATCACAAATTTTAATCATGCACAGTGCTATATATAAAACTACTACTACAACGAAACTATACATAAAACTACCAGGGACATTAGAGATGTAAATAATATAACAACTTTAAGAGGAAACTAAAAAATATGTGATACTTTAGTTAGAATAAAATTTTAAATAATTATATGTAATTCTGTATATATAAAGAAATATAAAATTATTATATTTCCTATTTAAAGAATAAATTTTTAAAATAATAAAAAAAGGTTAGGAATATCATCTAAATGATCAAAAGTGTGAAGATATGATAAACAGAGTACATTCTAATGGGTTGACAGTATTTTCAACGATTCTTACATACATATACATTACACATACATAATAATTATTCTGGATACACAACAAAAAAAGTATTCTTTTCAATTGTCATTTTACACTTCAATGTTCAGAATAATTATTTTCAATTAAATAAGCGTATACAAGAACAGATATCAATAAGACATCATTTACAATGCATTGCAAATAATATAACCGGTCAGTAAGATCAAGCGGTTTGAAACTAAAAAAGTAGAACAAATGATTTAATATTTTTTATGCTTATAGCGTTAAAAACCACACATATTTTTTTTAAACGTCTAATGATTTCGATACTGTATTATATCTTCATCAGGACGATCGGACAATAACTTCCATAAGTTTAATTTGTAAGGAAAAAAGGCAAACAGTGTTAATGATCGCAAAATTATACGGCTTTCTCAAAATTCACAAAGGAAACAGCCCCATCAGATCAGCAGTATCCCAATGTAATGCAATTCCCCAACATTCAAAATAACTTCAATCATTACAAAAATATTAAATAACTCCAACGTATTTAAACCAAAGTATACAATTAAAATTTCATGTAGTCAATACCTTAAAAGATATTGAATGAAAAGTTAGTATCATTTGATATTGCAAGATCATTCATTAATGTTCCCATTCAGGAAAGCAAAACACTAATTTTAGATATACTAAAAACACCAGATTTGTCGGAAGGTCTAAATGATTTATCTCTTTTATAAAACCTTGTCTCAATCAAAATATAATAAAATAGTTATATTATGCTGTACCCATTGATAAACCTTATAAGCAAATATAAGGTTTATCGATGGGTGCATGTGAGGCAATCCAAATCCTTGCAATATTCAAAAAATTCTAAAACAAATAATTGAAAATCAATTTGATAAAGAAATTTATAACATCTAACGCCGATATCTCAAAACTGCATTTTTCACTTAATACACTAAAGTACTCATGGTTCGATATTATTATGCACATTATTTTTACATTTCTAATAATATTTTACAAAGTCCACTGTCTGTGAAGCCTCTTTGTCGATGCTTACATCTGCATGGATTTTTAAGAATGCTGCTACAGACCGGTTAGGCAGCAACGCTTTCTTTCTTCTTCTTCTTGATTTTAACCTTAAAAATAATACAATCTGTTAAATTTGACAACGCTGGAAAATGACAGATGAGTGTGTCCATTTTTAACTAAATTTTATTAACAATTAAATTAAATTAATGGGTATTAACAATTAAATTAAATTAACAAGTGTGGGAGAGTGTGTCCATCTTTAATTAAATTTTATTAACATAAACATACTTTAACTAAATTATTTATGAAATTACTTAATTTAATATTTTAGTACTGTTATTTAAATTTATTTTATTCATGTTGTAAACATTTATTCATGTATGTATTGTGTATTAAAAAAAATACAACACAAGCAATCATTGTTTAAAAAATATTTAGTTATAGATTATAGTTGTATATTCTTACCCTCATCTCCTTTGCTGGAGCTGGGTTCTGAGGATTCCATTGAGATATTCATCCGTCACACCAATATTTATCTCCTTGGACTTGAATCTGTAGACATAATAATTTTACTTATCATTTACACATGTCAGTGGGAAGTTCTGTTCTTTCTAAAACCAGCAGTGAAATAATAATAACTCTTAATTAATAATTGTATGCATGTTATACAAAGATAATGATGTAATAATAATTAACCATAATTTTTTTTTGTATTTTAATCATACGGAAAACTTGGACAAATGAGTCAACAGTATTGAGATTTTATGGGAAACATAGCCTGTAAATTTATAGGAAACAAGATTTTGGAAGGGATAAAATAATACATAAAATCTAGAATTCGGTTAATTTTAAATTAGTAATCCTCTGTGACTACATTCAAAACAATTTTTTGGATATTGCTGCCTTCGCTTTTATACCCTATGTAAATTAGTTTTCCTTTGTAAAATAACTTTTTCTAATAAACTTTCAAACACAATTATAATAAAACATTCCAAATATAATTAATATAAAATACAATCACTCACGCGTATTTTCGGTTTCAGTATGACAGTTCAAAAGGACGATAAAATATTTCGTTTTTGTAGCAAATATCCTTTGTGAAATGTCAATATTCAGTTTCATATCGAAACAAACATATTCTCAGAGGATGTCAATGTCGGAGGCGGTGACGTGGTAGCGGGATTGTAAAAAAATAAACAAGCAAAATCGCCACAAAATAAAGACATATTTGATATGAAAAATTAAAATGGCGTCGCCACGGCGTCGCAAATTGTGAACAGTGTAACCAACTTGAACATTTTGCGAAACCAACATTAATACCACTACAATAATTGTTAAAATAGTTGGCAAGGGTAGGTAAGTACTGACACCAAATTAGAACCGCCGAAAAATGAAATTTAAAAAAATTCCCATAAAAGAATTGATGCCATTATAACGGAATCGAAACTTTATGGATAGAGTGCGCAGGCCCTGGACACGTCCGCCGCTCACCGTGGCACCGGTCATAGAAAAGACACAATATAGTAGGGAAATATAGCACCGGTCAACTGACAACATTTCTATCCGTATTTTGGAGCATAATCATACTGTGGTTTTTTTTAGATGATAATTAACTTGCTTTTAATTAAAAAAAAAACTAACTTTTAAATAGTGGGTGAGGATTAATTATTGAGCAGAATATATCGTTTTATATGAATAAAATGCGTTTGAAAATCATCAAAAAACGTAAAAATTTCTTGCAAATTTAAAAATCTATAGCTTTATTAATATTAAATATTTCTTAAATATTTTAGTGCGGATTCTAGATAATTAAGTAAACTTTATACGCGTAAAAAAACATTATACTTACACATAGATATTCATTGAAACTTTGTTTTTCCTAGAACACTAAAAATGATTATTTTGGCCGCAACCTGTCGATTAATGCTTATATTTTCATAATTATTGTAAAAAATGTTCAGTTTTTTTACTCTTATATAAGAACAAAGGTTCTATCTAAGTTATTGCCCTATAAAAATTGCAGTCTATCATAAATATACATTCTGATATAAATAAATAATAAAAACCCACATTTTCGTAAAAAAAAAAAAAAACGCCGAAATATGCACTTGCAGTGAATGTGCCGCCTTAAAGCCATGTATTCACTAGGGGACAAATTGTCCCTCAACAGCACGCGCGGCATAGAGTCTACGTGACGTTGCAACGTCGTGCACTGTTCCGCCACGTCGCGCACAACATAGCGCGGCATTTCTACGTGCCGTGGCAACGTTGCCATGCGCACGGTACCCGAGCGTACTCACTGCAACATTCCGCGGAGCGTCAGTACCACGTGGTATGTTTACAAGTGAATACGCATGCGCTGTATCTGTCAAGATGACAATGCGGGGAAACGAAATCGTTCTTGAACTGATCGAGCTGTATCGATCGAAGATCGCTTAGAATGTCCGTCCTTCTTTCTCTTTGCAGTAAATAATTTCGCATTCTCCTCTTTTTTCTCCTCTTACTTTTCGATAAACTCATTAACATAAACAGATACGCGGCTGTCATCATAATCTCATAGGGCGATATATTTCCGCGACGTCTGGAAAACAATAATTATTTGCAAAAAGGACCTTGTTTTTAATAATATTCAATTTACTACAGTAAAACCTCGTTAATTTGAAATTGCGACCCAAAAAAACATTTCGAATTGCGCGGAACCCCGTTTTCGCCAAATGAGATACCGCAGCTGTCAACATAACCTCACCGGATGACATTTCCGCGACAAGATATGCGAGTCCCGGTGTGTACACGTCAAATGACCGCGTCATTGTCCCCGAAACATGAGCGTAGATGTTGATGCGACATGCCGAGCGGAATGTTTCGCGATTTGTCCCCTAGTGAATACATGGCTTAATAGAGATTTTACAATGTTTTATTAAAGTAATTTTAAGTTAAATTAACATTTTTATTATAAATGAACTAATAAAGCAGTGACATTATATATTTATATTTGATAGAATCTATATTAAGTACAAGGTCTTGGGACCTCTCCAATAATTCAAATATAAAACCTATACAAAATCTTCAAACTGCTATTGTAAAATGACTCGTAAACCCACAGGTTTTTGAACATGTTGATGTTGTTTAGAAACTTAAAAAAAATATGCATTTTGATACAACAAAAGCTTTTCTATACTTGGATAAAATTTCAGATGAACAAAAAGTGGAGATGCGACTAGCGCCATCTTTTAGAATTAGTTGAAACTATCTTCTAAAATTTGTATATTATTCGATTCCGCTTGGAATTTTTAAACAAATAGTTTGATATAAAAGCACAATGCTTATTATATCCCTGCTAACATTTAGATATTTAGAACTTATTTGAACTAGAATATCGATACAAATACATACTTATTTTGTTTAGGTTAACCATTCAAGTCGATTAACTTATTGTTTACATTAGTCCCTAGAATAGGTTGGAAGATTTCATATGAAGACAAAGAGGTGAATCTTTAACATTTAGCCTGTCTAGCCCTTTAGGCCAATGAACTCAGTAAATTGTTTATATTAACATCATAAAAATCCCTTCGAAACAAAGAGTTTTATATTAATTTGGGAACAAAGGTAATAAGGTATAAATAGTACGAAGGAGTCTAAGATGCATCACTGTGTTTCGGATTTCTGTTATGTAAAATTCTTCTCAAATAAATTTATTAATTCTCCTGTTCAACTGATGTAAAACCCTCTTAAATGCTGATACACCTCTGTGGGAAATTTAATTTGCTAAATAAATAAATTTCCTGCACAGGTATATCGGTATTTAAGAGGGTTTTACTTCAGTTAAACAATTCTACAGGAAAATTAATACATTTATTTCAGAAGAACTTTACTGACACGAAATTTGTTGTATTGTATGTAGTACTAGCTGTGCCTGCGCGGCTTCGCACGCATAGATTTTTACTACACTGTTTGGATCGTCATAGAACTTTCGCGAACCCAGAACTTTCAAGAAATTTATCGAATGTACAGGAACCTTCTAGACACGCCGACACATTCCGCCACTCAGTTTAGAAGCTTATAGAACTTTCGGGAATTTTCTAGAACCTTCTCCTTCCATTACTTTCTAGAGCAGGTTTTTCCGAAATCTTCTAGACTCACCGACACAGTCGGCGCGCCTATTTTGAAACAATCTAAAGCATTTGCAGCCTTCCCATAAGAAATCAATGTGCTAGAAAGCACATTTTCTTCACCCACTCCCACCCACGCAAAGCCACCCCCACCAAACTCGCATATTTTCGATGTGACACCAAGGGCTATCCACCACCATAACCACCGGTGGGTGGTTGTGGAGAAAACTTGGTGGGTAGGGAAACCGTTTCGTATTATATATATAATATATATATAAGTAATATTATATAAATAAACCCGTGTGTTTCCCTACCCACCAAGTTTTCTCCACAACCACCCAATAAAATATTTATCAATATATATATATATATATATTGATTATTACAAGGTCTTTCATTGACCTTTGGATATCAATATATATATATATATATATTTATTATTACAAGGTCTTTCATTGACCTTTGGATATCATTTAAAAAAAAAATTATTTGTTCAAGTAAATTTAATTATTTATCAATTCCTTCTCTCGCCATGATATAGGGTTTTATATTTGCTTTTGCAATTACCGGTGTAGCATTTGACGATTGCAATTTGGATTTGATTTTTTTTTCGGATTTGTTCTTGGATTTTATCTTTGACTTCGGTTTGTTTATATTGTTTGTGGGTAGGCTTTTAGATTGGAAAATCTCTTTCTTCTCAGAGTATGATTTTACAATTTCTCGCTTTTCTCTGTTGTCGAGATGGTCGAACACAGGATCCTCCGGATTTTGTTCTTGAATATAGTCTTCTGTCACATCGTTTTTTTTAAACTAAATATGCATGCCATTTACCTCTGTGGAATCCAATGTATTGAAAGGTAAAAGCTCGGACAACACTAGTTTTTAGCACTAGGAGTGGCAAGAATATTAAAATCTTCAGTTTCTGCTTCATAAAGCATTCCTAATCTATTACCAAAATTTATTTCGTCAATAAAATTTCCTTCTTCTTTTTCCATTTTATGGCAATAAGCAATTTCTTCCGCTGTTGGCTCAGTTGTTGGTTCGGTAAGGAAGCCTGTTTTTATTATTCTCGCAGGCTTATGGTTTTCAATTGTTTTCAAGTGCTCGTGGTCTTGTTCGCAATGGTTTTTGACTACTCTTCTTAATAGAATAAGTCCACTCCATTATTGTTCTGCTTCTACGACAAAGTAAAGTTTTTATTTTATTGCTAACTTGATATACTTGTATGAAGATGCTGTAATTATTTTCTTCTGGTAACACGTCTAAAATATGTCTCCTGCCCGTTATTAAAACTAAAAACGTTATTAAACTAGAGAATCGTGAGCCTCGAAGTATGATCTGCTGATGTCCTTAACGTTAT
The DNA here is from genome assembly GCA_016648135.1 of Agrypnia vestita. Lineage (NCBI taxonomy): Eukaryota > Metazoa > Arthropoda > Insecta > Trichoptera > Phryganeidae > Agrypnia > Agrypnia vestita. Next base: position 50,511 of record JADDOH010003424.1, on the reverse strand, counting down.
GTTACTATGCGGAATTTATCACACTAGTTACTACCCAGGGTACCTGGGTTCCCCCATGCATTATTTTGTTTTGTATATCATAAATTGATATTTAAATAATGGTCAAATAGCTTTCTAGAAGGTCACCGCTTCTCATAACGATATTTTTATACCTTTATACCTGATTTTTATCAGTTCACTTGATATTCGCTAGTACATTTTGAGTGAATTTTTCATTTATATCTTCAATTTTGGCTGCGTCTGAGTAAAGTGCGGACATGTTTCATGTACAATTTATTTATTATATGTTTATAACCGTTATAATTTACTATATGTTTATAGCAGTTAAGTTTTCATTGTCACAACTTTTTTCAAATTCACTTAAACTGAAGAAATTATAACCATGGGAATTCGCGAGATAACCTTGTTGTCTTATTATTAATATGTAATTTCTCATTCATTGATATCAAAGATCGAAATTAATTATATTCTAATTTTTTTTGATAGAGCGCTTCTAAAAAAAATTATATATGTATTGAAACGGTTTTTGATATAGAAGATTTTTCGAATAGCGAGCACAAAGACTGGATTCCAGAACGCACTAATCAAAATAAATATTCGAACAAAGAAGGTGACAATGAAAAATCAGCGGAAGATATGGATGATATTGCATCACGTGAAAAAAAATATAGTAAAAATACCGGGGATAAAACTGAACCGCCGACATCTGCTCAAGATCATTTCCGGGCTGGCAAAGAAATGATATGGCATAAAAATCAACATATTCATCATCAAACTGTGTCACACGATATTTTTAGAAAAGAAGTGGTCCACACGGATCAAGAAAGGCATTATCTTTTAGTATTACATTCAAATGTATTTTTACACCAGATATCATTGATACTATTATCTGTCACACCAATAAAGAGGCCAGGAAAGTATAAAGTATTATTTTCCGTCTTTCTCTGTAATTCAGATAGCAGTGCCAAAAGGATAGCCATTAACATTATATAGTTCAATTGTACACGATAGAGGTAGGCGCGAGAGGTTTATCGGCAAAAGCCCTATACTTCTTACTGAAAGATCTTGGCTTATCCAGATCTTCGTTAGTTCCATATTAGAATGCGTATCGAAAACGGCACTAATGGAGTCTTATCAGATTTGTTTAGGCAGAGAGAGAGACTGAAACAGTGGAGGTGAGTGCTGATGCATCATAAGGGGGCCCCTTAAACCTACACCTGGGTCACAAGTCCCAAGCACTGTTCTCGGCTCCCCTATCTGCAATGCGATGGACCCGGCACCCGCACAGTGAATCCATCGAATGCTAAGTGTTTCATCTATTCGTCAATTTCTAAATGTAAAATTGCTAAATATGTGACGTCGCACTAGGGAGGGGGGGTCTCACAAATGTGACCAACTGGATGGGGGAGGGGTCAAAAAATCACAAAATTAGTGACAAAAAATGACGTACTTTATGGATAACCCCTTATTACAAATGTCCATTGAATGAAAATTTTCTTTCCACAATTTTAACATGATTTTCAATTGTTCGCAGGGATTTTATGTACTTTTATTTTCCTTTTTCTTACATGTACATTTTCAATGCTTACAACATAGTGATCACTGAAATCTACTGTCTGATTTTGCCTGTACTACTTTTATTTTATTTTATTATTTCAATAATTCTGTCAACCGACATTTTCTTTATTTTCACTTTCTTTTCTTTTTTCTGTCAATTAAGTATTTATTTGTAATGTGTACTTTTAAATGCTTTATTGCCAAAATAAAAATAAAATAGAAAAAATTATTTTTAAATTTGTTCTCTTTATACTAAATTACAAAATACCTCAACAATAAAACTGTAAAATCCTGTTAAATTGAATCTTGATAATTCAAGATCGGCTATAATTCTAAAGTCCTAAAATGATAATTTCATAGTAGATTAACCCCGATACTAAGAAAACCCCGGTAATTCGTAATTGGAAAGAATCTTTAGCCCCTTGTGCCTTTTTTGAATTTAAAACTATTGAAAATTTTTGAAAAATTTTCGCAAATGTGAACAACTTCAGTAATAGAAATGTCGCGATCTTTATGTTAGCACAATGAATATCGCGTTTTCAAAATGATTTCTCGAAATACGCAAATGGGTTTTTTCACAAGTTTTAGGATTTTTGATGAATTTCGCAAACGCATTGAAACTTTTTTTTTAATTCCAAACAAAAAATTATGGGTCTCTTAAATTTCGAAGTTTAATTTGAAGTTTGATTTCGAATTAACGTAGTACTACTGAAATAATAAAAGGAAAATATTTGGCAACACTTATTTATTATTACAACAGAAGTTTTAATTTTCAAAACAGGTTAATGTATAAAAATACAAATAACAATGCAAAGAAAAGTAATTAAAAATACGTAACACGACACAAAACCCTGTTAATTCTAATCCTTTTACAAATTGAGTAAATCAGAAAATTCTGTACACCAGAAAAATCATAATTGTAATAACAGTAATAAAAAACATTGTATTGTATATGTAACATTTTCAATGTCTAAGTGCCTTTGAACAAAATATCACCATGCTTTGCAATATTTTGGGAATTTCTAATTAGCGGGGTTTTGTCTTATTTGGAATATAAATCATCAGTACCCTGGATTTTAAAACAAAGCTCTTAAATTATTATCCATAGTTTACAAACCAAACATATGACTAGTGCGGTGCTAATTAATTTATGTGTGTATATATTATTATTTAAGAAGTACTTCCATCACCTTTGTGCTTTTAGAATTATTCATGATTTAAAAATCATAAAAAAATGTAAAAACAATAACTAAGTAATATTTGATACATACAGTCGTCACTATCTATAACCGAGCAATTTATTTCGTTATAGGGAGTTTTCATTATAAAGCGTATGGAACAAAATTAACTTATTATATAGTGTCCGTGTAAGTAAGGCTTAAATAATTTATTTATTTATTTTCACCATTGTATTACACTAATTATAGCTAATTAAATTTAAATAAATTAAAACTTTAACAAGTCAGTCAACTTCGTTAACACTATTCTGATATTTCAAAATAATGCATATCTATCTAATCCTTTAATTTTGGAATTTCTTCAATTGACCTAGTGTTATCTTTTGTAATAAAAAAAAAAACAATTTATTCCGCCGCATTTACAGTTTGGTTGATGCTGGAGGGATCAGGTTCCTTTGTTTTTATCGCCTTGTCTTCTTGATCATGTTCTCCCTTAAGGCTCCAGACCACTGTGAAAAAATATTTTTTGTCATTTTTTTTCATTTTCTGAAAGATGCATTTGTTAAGAATGCTCTCACCAAATATTTTAAAGAAATTGTAAAATTGACGGAGATACAGCGGTTTAATTATCAATAATTATAATTATCGAGATACAGCGGTATGTTGAATTATCCTTCAGAAAAAATTTGAATGCGTTTTCTCAAAAGTACATTTTTTAACCTGGTTGACAGCATATCAGAAAAACTATACATCCGATTTGCATGTGCCAAGTTGTAAACTGTTTGATTTTTTTTATAAAGGACCCCCTTCTATTTATTTTTTTTAATAAATGGTGCAATTTTCTATAAAAAATCGAAAATAAAATTCACTAGTCCACCATTTTTTTTTTAGATAAAATCCCTATATGATGCTATAAACCTGTATGTCTAGTTTCTAAATATATTTTTATTTCATTTTTCGGTTGCACACTATGGCTTAATAGCTGTCAACCACCCAGCGGCAAATTCGTCGAGTGTCCTCTTGGAAGCAGCGTACACCGAAAACTATACTTTAGATTAGAAAAATACACCGTCATACCGCGCGCGCACAGTGGTCTGGGGCCTTAATAGTTGTCAATATTTCCTCATCAATCATCTCAGCTGTTATGGCCAGACCCTCATATACTGCAGCGAAGAAATCCAGCTCTTCAGGAGTAAAGGTGACTGATGTACTGAACTGCTGGATCCACTTACTTAGAGGCAGATCTTGTGGCGATTCACAGTCTAGTTTTGTGCAGCAGTCAAATTGTAGTCCTATGTGGCAAAAATAATGGTGGATAGTTGCTGCTATCACCTCTTCCTAGGCTTTGTTCAGAAGAACCATTGCGTTTTTACCAAGTTTTTAGTAACACATTGGTCCGTTATCAGCAAAACGATCATCCTTGTGGACTTTTTGGCCTTGTGGGTAACTGGTAACTTGAATTTCTTGAAACTGCATGAATTTTTTGACTTTCCGTTAGCCATTAGTTCACTATTCCTGTTCGATTCATGTTGATGTCCGCTAGCACTGGTAATGCGTTCTTTGAACATTTTTTCCATCCACGCACTTGTTTTTAGATTTGAATCTTGTTTGGTTTACTTTTAAAAAAAAATCTGGTCTCATCTGCATTCAAGATAGAATTAGGAGAGTACTTCTTAACTCCAGCCACATCTTCTCCAGCAAGCCGTGGATGATGTTCCTGTGGACATCTCTTGCCTCAAGTAAGTATTTCATGTATCCAGCGACAAGAAAATTCCAAGAAACTGACATTCAATATGTCCCCTTTTCGGCGGGACTATAGCAATTTTTTCGCTATAAAGAGTGAACCATTTTGTTATAGAGTGAATTAATATATGGGGTTTATGGAAAACCCAAATAATCAGGTTCATTTTTACAATATAGAGTTTTTAACTATGTATAGGGAGTTTTGTTACAGAGAGTGACGACTGTAGTTACCATTGGTAACCAAATATAAATAAAACAAATTAGATATATTGCCAGTAAATGAATTCCGAGCATTATATTGCTGGTAGCATATTAATCTGCAGATTAAATATTATTTTTTTAAGTGCAACTTCTTTTTTTAGATAGATTTTTGTGTGATTTACCTAATAAGTTTACTTATCAAAGAACTGTATTCTAAAATTGAAATTTCTCAATTAAAAAAACATTCAACTTAAAAATTAATTATGTAGGTACATATAAGTATCTAAAATTAAATAAAATTCACACAAAAAATTTATGATTGAATGTCTTATTTAAAAGAATACGACATATTTAATGTTTATCAGAAAACTAACAAAAACATCATGTAATCCTAGTTTTACATAAGACAATTTCAAGAATAATAACATGCTAGTTATGGTCAAACCTTAATTTTAACCTGTTATTCGTGGTAAAGTTATTGGAAATTTATATGTTTTTTAAATATTGATTGCATTATTTGTACATATCTACTTCTTTCATTTGATTAATTACACCAACATGTTTCAGAAAAACCTTTCCATCATCAGGGTGTTGTATAACTGTCAAAATATCATAATGAAATGTCTTTTGTTTTCTAAATTATTAGAAAAATTATTTTTAAAAAAATTAATTATTTTAAAAAAACACTGAATGTGCAAATCATTTATCAGAAAATGATCACCGTTTTTTAGAATCATTAGAAATTAGTAAAGCATGTAATAGTAAACAAAATATTATTAATAATCAATTAAATTTAACTAATAGCCCAATTCTAAAAAATGGTTGCGAGTAATCAAGAACTTCAGTAATAATATTTAAAAATAATTTTACAAATAATTTAGAAAAACAAGAAACAAAAGACATTTCATTCTGATATTTTGACAGTTATACAACACCCTGACAGTGGAAAGGTTTTCTGAAACATGTTGGTGTAATTAATCAAATAAAACAAGTAGATATATACAAATAATACAAACAATATTTTTTTTAAATGTCAAAATACAATTGCTGAATTAATAGAAAAAATAAATTTATATTTGATTGTGTTGATGGTTGGTAACTGAGATATTGCTTTCGTCTAGCACACACGATGTCTGTAGAATCGCGAAAAATCAGTTACCAATCAAATCTCAAATAATGGTTATCTTTTGGAACCGGTTAAAATACCAACAATATAAGATGCCCTATTTTTGCAATGCAAAAAAACGAAAAAATTGACAAAACCTTACTTTCAATTTAGTAGTGCATTATGTATTTAAAAGAAAAGTTAATAATAATACAACGTACATAAAATTTTAACTGAAAAAAATGACATATACTCTATGAGAACCTTGAAGCGAATACTTAAGGAATATTTTGACCAGCAAATATGCAGCATGACACTCTGAAACAGTTTATACAAAGCCTCGGTCAAATTCCTCAGTGAGGCGTGTAATAAACTGCTGGTCGTGAAAATTACACATTTTTCATGTTGTGAGAAAAGAACAGTGTGATATTTAAACATGAAATTAAGGCAGTTCCACCATTTTTACAAAGCATTTGAACATAAACACAATCTTATTTATGCCAAAACGATACTATCATCAAACAAAAACATCTCAATGAGGCGAACATAAGTGCAAACTGGTCATGAAATCCGTAAGTTAAATCTTCTTTTTTCTGCCTCCTTTACTCAGCTTTCTTATCGGTATCTTTCTTGTGACGGCACCTTAGCACGATGCAACGGAACTGTATCTGGTACGCGGCAAAGACCAGTCTAACCGGGCCCAGCAGTGTGGCTTGGATCAAAGCAGAAAGAATACCGCTCCAACTCATTAAGCACAGGGTGGACAACATACGGCCTTCAAAGCCATATACAGAATGAGGTTTCCCCAACTGTAAAATAATCGAGTTAAATAATTATCCAATCTGAACCAAAATGTTAAAACAGTAGGTAGAGACATTTTTCTATTGAATTGTACTATAACAACCAAAATTTACGCATGAATTATGTCATGTACTTATTCCAAGCATGAACAGTTTTTAGGCAGAAACTTGACATCACATTAATCATTATCAACTAATCACATCAATTTTGAAACAATATGAAAAGGTCAAACTAAATACTCTCAAAAAGTATAATGTCATAGTAAATAAGTCTGTTTGGAATGGAATTATAAAAAATTGAAAAAATATATTTATTGTAAAAAATGCATTTTGTTTACTAGGAGATTTCATAATGCAAGAATCAATATTATCATCCGTATTCTGAAAATAGCAATGTCTGGATCTTTAAGATCTTTATCCCAACACTTAATAGACGATAATAAAAATTAAAAAAGTCCAGAGTGGATTTTGGAATTCTACGGCTCAAATACATGTATTAAAAGATGATATAAGAAAGATTGTTTCTTACAAACGTATTCATTTCTACATCCACAGCGTCCAGATGAAATATTCGGCGTTACCGCGTATTCAAATCTTCCCATCTTGACATTTGACAGTTATGTCTGGATCTTTAAGATCTTTATCCCAACACTTAATAGACGATGATAAAAATTAAAAATGTCCAGAGTGGATTTTGGAATTCTACGGCTCAAATACATGTATTAAAAGATGATATAAGATATAAGAAAGATTGTTTCTTACAAACGTATTCATTTCTACATCCACAGCGTCCAGATGAAATATTCGGCGTTACCGCGTATTCAAATCTTCCCATCTTGACATTTGACAGTTATGTCTGGATCTTTAAGATCTTTATCCCAACACTTAATAGACGATAATAAAAATAAAAAATAAACGAGACATAGCTTTACGTCGGTGTTTGTTTCTGTAAGTTTCTACGTGAGATAGATATAGAGGGAGGGAGATATATGTCAATTGTTATCTGTCAAATTTTAAGATGGGAAGATTTGAATACGCGGTAACGCCGAATATTTCATCAGGACGCTGTGGGTGAAGAAATGAATACGTTTGTAAGAAACAATCTTTCTTATATCATCTTTTAATACAGTGTATTTGAGCCGTAGAATTCCAAAATCCGCTCTGGACATTTTTAATTTTTATTATCGTCTATTAAGTGTTGGGATAAAGATCTTAAAGATCCAGACATTGTTATTTTCAGAATCGGGCCGTTTAGCTGCTTTACAAATGTATATTAAATATACGTGATGGGGGACATGCATCCGCTGTGACCCATTCTCCTCACCTAAAGAAGGGGTTTGGTTCATCTCTGTACAATTTTATGTTCTGTGATATCTAAACAACATAGATCTGCAAATCTGTAGAATGTGCTCAAAAACAGTTTTATAAAAGGGACTTTAAAAATTATGGAGCTTTCAGTTACATTTCGGAGACAGTTCGTGATGTACCTAGAGTGCCACCAGTATAAATTGGTGTGCAAGGGAAGGCGTCCCTGTCGCGAAATTGCCAAGGTGTAAATTTATTACACAATACATAATATGCATATGTCCGGTGACCGGTGTCGGAGCCCTTAATAGAAATTTGGTCGGGCAACACTAAAGAAACAAATCAGTAATGGCGGCCGCTCTATCTAGAGTCCTGTCAAACGGTAATATTGGTCCATTATTTGCTTTTTCAGCTTCGCAAAACATTAATACTTCATTGGCAATTGTTCTTGCACCATCCTGGAGTGTTTTGGATGTTTTGGACATAATAATTCTGTGTATATTGGAAATCTAGATGTCACAGCTCACGCGCAAATACGAGATTGAACTGAATGACAGGGCGAGGGGGTACCGCCGGGTGCGGGCGGGGCGGGTTTTCTCCTGACATCCTAAATGAAAATAAATATACTCCCAGTTGCGGTCCCACTGAAGATGAACCTGCCCAATTATCTAAATATATAATTACATAACTAAAATCCTAGCAATAACTCCGTATACCAGTGGGTATAAACTTAGGTTATGCTTTGACTGACTATAAACCTATATTAAAAATATATATATACGCATATACCTATAAGGGTATATACATTTAAAAAAAAATTTAACTATATATAATGAACTATTTGGAGTAGCTTAAATCCACAAAAATAACTGCACTATAAAAGAAGTATTGTAAACAATATTTGCTAAATAAATAAATATTTTATATAGGTATAGCTAATACGGCGAAAAATTTCAATATATTTCGAAGACAATTTATATATAATTAAATCGGGAACAATACTAATTTCAGATATACGTTTCTTTTCACAAAAATAAATCAAACATTTTATGATATCATTATGATATGACAGATAACAGATGGTATTTGTCGTATTCGTATTTACATTTACCATAGAAAAGACATAAAATTTACACCGAAAGTTTTGGGTGGAATTTGTAGAAAATAACATTTCTGCATGACGTGCGCCTGGCATAGGACCTTTCGAAGAAGGACGCTATTGCACAAATCTCGCAGCATTAAAAATACACGTTATTTTCTCGACTTGACTATATCTGTGGAACAAATTGGTTGGCGAAATAAATGAAGAATTGACATGAAGTTAAGCACAGAAAAGTCAGAAATAAAACTTCTAGCCGTAGGACGAATTACGGCTAGAATTTTAAATCAACTTTTTCTTAAGATAAGGATTATTTAATTAATATTTGTTTCTCAGAATCTTTACTAATGCACAGCTTTTTTGCTTATATGCGCTGCACGCCACTGCCGTATACATTATTTGCTCCTGGTCTAGGCCACCACAAAAATGACTCTAGCCTACAATATTAAAATAAATATACTCTCCTATTAACAATAATTAGTCCTGATCATATTTATAATACCTGTATACATAATTTGCTCTCCTGGTTACACCATGGCGATACAAGGGGCGTGCGAGAAATTTAAAATATACCTACGTCAATTCCTCACGATGCACAATAATTTGAGAATATACAAGGTGTACCAGAGCTAGCAGCAGAAACTTAACCGGTAGATTCCTGACTATGTTGTGAGACTAAAAAGTTCAAGCAACCATGACCTAATACCAATAGTTATGGAGATATGCAATATCAAAATTTGAATTTTTTTTTTTAATATTTTTGACTTATTTTTTGCAAAAAGTTCAACTATCTTTATAGTAGCTTATATTGATTATGAAAAATTCATTTGCTTCAATAAAACTTAAATAAAATGATAAAAACCTTGTAAAAAATGACTTTTTCAATTTTTGTAAGGTTTTTATCATTTTATTCGACTTGTATTAAAGCAAAAATGAATGAAATTTTCATAATCGACATAAGATACTGTAATGATAGTTCAACTTTTTGCAAAAAATAAGTAAGAAATATTGAGAAAAAATGCAAACTTTAATATTGCATATCTCCATAACTTAAGACATTAGGCCATGGTTGCTTGAACATTTTAGACTCGTAACATAGTCAGGAATCTACCTGCCAAGTTTCTGCTGCTAGCTCTGGTACACCCTGTATATCTCAGCATGATTCATCTCCAAATTAATTCAATAAAAAATATATCTAATGGGTGTACTTGGTTTTCTAATATGATTAATTTAATATTTTTACTAATTTCTAGTCTGCATCTATCACAATCATCACATGTTACAGTTTACTTTTCAAAGTGAGCAATGGACACTCCCTCACCATTTCATCAGCTACAATTAATATGTGAATAGATAAGGTGAGTTAGATTCTTACTAATATAAATGAGGTTATTTAATAATTTGCATATTAGTTAAAGTTATTTTTACCAGAGCATCATTAATCAACTGATGAGCTACATTCTCCGGGCTGACAAGACCAGCACTTTGCGATATCAGCTTTGTCTCAATGGGTTTGGTTTGCTCTTCTACAGCGAACCCTGGAGTGTCAGTGTCGGGCGGATAGCAGACGGTGATTGATACTCCAGTCCCGTATGACTCCATCACCAGAGACTCACCGAGGCCTCTGACAGCCCATTTTGCAGCTCCATATGGACCTAAGCCGTATATTCCTGTAAACAACATGCAAGCAATAAGAATTATGTACAGTTATCTATTACATGTTTCAGTTGCACTGTTACAATGGATGTTATATCATAAATAGGGAAATTTAACATTTTTTTACCGTATATTCCTGTAAACAACATACAAGCCATAAGAATCATGTACCAGTTATCTATTACATGTTTCAGTTGCATTGTTACAATGGATGTTATATCATAAATAGGGAAATTTAACTTTTTTTTAACCGGTCGGATGCCGCGCAATTTCACACACAATTACTGTTTTTTAGACACTTTTTTATGATGGTTATATTCATTAAGTTATTCATTGAGTTAAGGTTGTTATTATGGCAACAACGTGGAAATCGTCATTCTACGCGCCGATAAGGGGAATGCAACAGTGATTTTAAATAGAGGGGACTATGAAAACAAGATAAACACCTTACTAAACGACCCCACGTATGAAAAAGTAAAACATTGTACTACTTCGAGAATTTCCACGAACACCGCCAAAATCATAAAAAGCAAGGACTCGCCGATACCTAGTGATATACGAAAGAGTTTGTGTCACAGTAGCCCGCAAGCCCCTAAATTTTATGGATTACCTAAAATTCACAAAAATGGCTGCCCGTTTAGACCTATCGTTTCGCAAATAAATTCACCTACGTATGGCTTATCGCAACATCTTTATCTATGCCTACGTCAGCTGCTTGTATCCGGCAAATTTCCATTTTTGCTATAGTGGTCGCTTCGCGGCCAATGACAGTCGCTCTGCGGCCAGCAATGGCCACTGCGCGACCAATTGTGTTTGCTGTGCAGCAAACACAATTGTTTACCTATGCCTACGTCAGCCGCTTCGCGGCCAATTGTATCTGGCAAATTTTCAATTTTTAGTATGGGTAGTTTATATATAATTAAGACAAATATAAATAAGTATTTATTCAATATATCTAACCGATTAATAAGTCAGAGCGGAGTTTTAAAATTAATATTTTGAACATGCTTTGTCAATTGTCAAATTAACACTCTTTGCCATCATATTAAAAAACGTGGTCAATCTGAATTACTTAAATTCTGGGCTAACTGGTCCGAACGTAGCTAAACTTGAACCAAGGCGCGAATAATAACCAGTGGCGTATTTTACTAATGTAGAACATGCTTGCCTTATAATAAAAACTACATGCTTTCTACATAACCTTGTATGGGATCTCAAAGGAAATGTTGCTGACGATATTTGTGGCACAAATACAGAGACTGCAGTGTCTTCTAATCGTTTAACTATTCTAAACAGACGAAACACTACACTGACTACTTTTGGGAAAACAGAATACCAAATATTTTGTAACTATAATAAAAAATATATTCATTATTTAACCTTCAATGCCTAGTTTTACTGCTAATACCCTCCACGCTTTTGCTTTGACAAACCTATTTTTGTAAAAGGCATGAGAAGACAACCATTTCTCAGGTTTTTTTGTATTTCGGATATGAGTACTTCGATTGACATTTTCAAACGCCTGTCAGAAACGCTATAAAAGACAAACTGAAACCGGGCACGAACATTCCGCTGGACGCAAACACGCACACTGAACGTCCCGCCGTTGCGGTGGTGACTAAGGCCACTTCCATAAAGAACCACATGTTTGACCATAAACGCCCCGCCGAACGCGCCGCTAAAGCGTCCACCCAGGCCGTGACTGCTGTGATGATGGAAGAAGGGTCTAAACCACCGCTTCAGTATGAAAGAGAAGAATGTTGAAACAGTACAACAATTACAAACAGTATTGTTTCCTGAAAACTGTAATGTAGGTAGTCTTTCAAAAAGAATTAAAAAATGATGGAACGGTTTAATTTTGCATAAATATTGATATTATAGAGAACAAACCTGTAAGAGCAGCTTGACTAGAGACCAAAACAATAATGCCGTCTCCGCGAGATTTCATACATCCTAATAAGGCCTTAGTAGGGTAAGCCGTGCCGAAGTAATTTAAATCCATCATGTGCTTCACGTCATCGGCGGGCATGTCCTCTAACCTCCCGCACTTAGCCATCCCGGCGCTATTCACGAGCATGTACACAGGCCCGACATTCTCCTCAATCCTCACCAACTCTTTTTTAATAGTCTCGTAATCCGCGGTGACATCCAAAGACAAGTATTGAATCTTCTGCTTCTGGCGATCCTTACAATGTTTGTTGACTTCAGACACGGCATTCATCAAGCTGGACACATTTCTACTGATAACGGTAACGTGCGCTCCGAGGGCGGCGGCCTGTATAGCCACCGCCTTCCCGATTCCACTGGACCCACCCGTCACCACTACATGTTTTCCTTCCAACGTCTTACATTTTGAGCTTTGAAAGCATGTGTAGCTTGCGAACGCTAAAACAATAACCACTCCCAGAAAAATCACGGATAGAATCATAATTACAATTGATCCTGTTAAGAAGCAACTAAGAATAAAACAAAATATTACGGGCGGAATTCGTCCTGACCTCTAATCAACCACGATAGTCTTACATGTGGGTAGTTGAACGAATAAAGACGATAACAGTAAAACAGTTCACCAACCCAGAATCCTACCGGCGAGCGGATTATTCGAATTTGATATGTTTCATCTATGACTTAAAATGTCAAATTAGCATATTATTTATCTGTGGTTTCGTATAAAGGCTTATTTTGAAGTAGGTAGATATAATTATTGTTGTAGGTAGGTACTTCACAGAGCGTGATCGTGCCAAGGGAGTCCAGAGAGTCCTAAAGGAGATGTATAGTAAAAACAATTTCGATATCACTTTTTCATAGAATTTTATTGTGGGAACGAATTATGCACAAGGGATTCAACATTCAATTCACTATTGACCATATTATGCGATACAATAGGATAATGGGTGTGCCACGGAAAATTTCAATAACTCTTACACTCGACTTACATATATTTTATTTACGAAGGCTTTCATTATAACCTTTACTTTCAATTTGCGTCCGCGGGTAGTCAGGCTAGAATCTTTTGGATTAAGTGAAATTTTCTTCAGTTAGGGGCTCGGACGCAAACTCTGCTAAATAGCTCCTACGCCGCAGAACAGGGGTGGCAGTTCGTTCATGAACTACCACCCCTCATAATAAAGTATGAAACTAATAAAAAAAAACGCGAGAACGAAATAGATCAGCAATAAACTAGATATTTTCCTAATCGATGCGCATACCGTTTTTTGACAAAATATATTGTCAAAAAAAATATTCACCAAGCATAATAATTTCGCTGTCTATCTGTCCCTCTGTCCCGTAATCAATCAACCCGTGTTTCCCTATCCGCCAAGTTTTCTCCACAACCAGCCACGACTACCCAACGTTGTTATGGTGGTGTCACATCTAAAATAAGCGAGTTTGGTGGGGGTGGGTGTGCATGGGTAGAAAGCACGAAAATGTGCTTTGTAGCACGTTTTGTTATGGGAAGGCCGTTATGTTATGTTTTGTTATGGGAATGCCGCAAGTGCTTCGGATTGTTTCAAAATAGGCACGCCGACTGTGTCGGTGAGTCTAGAAGGTTCCGGAAAAACCTGCTCTAGAAAGTTCTGGAAGGAGAAGGTTCTAGAAAATTCCCGAAAGTTCTATAAGGTTCTAAACTGAGTGGCGGAATGTGTCGGTGTGTCTAGAAGGTTCGTGTACATTTAATAAAATGGAAGGAAAATGTTCTAGAAGGTTCGCGGAAGTTCTATGACGATCCAAACGGTATACTAAATATTTACGCGTGCGAAGCCGCGCGGGCATAGCTAGTTTTGTATAACGTCCGTTATTTCGTTAGAATTCACGGCTAAAAAAGTAACCCATAAAAACCAAGTTTTTACAATACTCCCTTTCTCATTTTCGGGTTTCGTGTCTGTCGGATCTTCTTACAACTTGAACTGAAAAAACCATTAAAAATTTGAAAAATCCAAAATTATACTATAATTATTATTATTTTTTAACGAAAATTTGATCTTCTTGATTGTCGCCACGAGTCTGCTTGCAAAGTTTCAGCTCGATTGGATCACGGGAAAAGGGTTAAAAATCGATCCAAAGTTTTTTCGACGGCTAGCAGACAGACGCCACGAGTGAGGCCCGGTTGTTTCAAGTTCGATCAAAGTAAGCGGTCGATTAAAGCATAGATTTTTATGAAAACGGATCGTCTGATTGGTGGAGAACGTAAAAATCTATGCTTTAAAACAACGCTTACTTTAATCCAACTGTGATCCAACTTGAAACAACCGGCCCTTAGTATAAAGGGAGTAAAAAACGAAACTATAGGTATTATAAATAAAGGTATTATAAATATATATTAGGGCTTAACAAAGACGCGAACCAATGTTCCGCCATTTTTTTACTGGTTACAGCATAGATAACATAATAAGGTTACAGTTAATTTATAGTTTCAATAATAAACAACACTTGTACAATTGTCCGCGTGCACGCGGATAATTCCGCGAATTGCAGTATTATCGTGTATTGCTTACAATGAAACACAAATTATTCATTGCAATACATATCGGGTACTACTTATCTATATTAATCTCTACAGTATTGTTCATTGTAGAGGCGTTATCAAAAATATTTTATTATAGAACAAAACATTTAAAAAAATATTGTAGTTTGATAAATGTCTACCTGGAATATTAATGGTAAACATTTGTATTTTATATACATTACATACTATACAGGGTCTCTTCCATTTTATCGGGGTCCATTTTTTGTATTGGAAGCGATTGAGGGCTAAGTATTTGTACATTTTTTTTTGCCAGGCAACGGCGATAGATATCATTTCATGTCATTTTCATGCTTAGAGTAGGTACAGTAGTCGGCAAATATCTTTTGTCTTCTGCGCATTCCCCCACTACGCCAAAAAATTTCAAGAAGTTTGCCGGCTACTGTATATTAGATTTTGTTTGTAAATACTCTGAAGATTTCACGATTGTTCATAATGTAAAAAGAACAATTAATTAAGTAGAAAGTATTTAATAATCTGTCAGAAATTGTGTACATTAAAAGTAGTAGGGTGTTTTAATTTTATTTTTTGATAGTAATAGTATTTCGCGGCGGAAGAATTTTCGGGATAGTGAAAATTATGTCGATAAAACAGGTAACCTGTTATTAACAACAGAAGTCTCGACTACTCCCGCTCCTGGTGACGAAAATCTAAATTAAGATATAAACAAAAACAATTGAAAATTGAAACAATGATTATGATTGACTAAAATAAATTTGGGACTGATACGTTGTTGCACACAACATATATTTTTTTCAATTTAATTTATGATTTTTATAGTGACCAAATAGGAACAGGTGAGTCATTCTTCAGTAAAAAAAAGTATTCAAGAGTGTTGTGCGTCGAATGAAATTGCCAGATTTTCAGTTGACAGTTCGCGGTCTGCGTCTCTGCGCGAAGAGATCATCTGTGATAAAGTAAGTGTTGGGGTGGTACGTCATTGTATGTATTCATATTTCAGTTTAAATTACTATAAATTATCTTCTCGATTGCTCGAAATTATTCTCAATGACTTATGCAATGACTTCACCGTTGCGAAATCATCCCTTCCAGCTATTGCTAAAAGAAAATGTTTAATAATTATTTAGAATGGAATTTTTCAATCTCTTGTCATCCACAAAGGATTTCATAAATATATTTTTTTTCTATAAATGTCCTTTGTAAATTTAGGAATGTTTTCTCATAATTTTAATGCTTATTGTAGGTCTTTATTCTGGTAGAGGTTTATTTTTAGATCTTTCCATTGACATTTCCTTTCAATTTACTGAGAATCAGTGTCACTATTTGATTTATGATAAGAATGTGTCTGTTTCTGCGATTGACATAATTTGCGGCATGAATATGTGTAGTTATTTTAATTGTTCATTTTAGAGTAGCTTACTAATAACATAAGTCGTAACTTAATTTATGTTTTTTAGTTTTAACACTAAATAGCAGTACAAAAAATAACAAGTATTCTGTATACCAAATAATTAATAGTGCAAAAAGAACTTTGTGTTTTACATAACCTAATTAAGTGAGCTCAAGTGATTATAATCATTTTTAGATGTGTGCTTGTAACAATAGGAATTATTTATATTTATCATTATTTTTGTTTGACTATTAACAACATAGTATTTTACAAGACCCATTGTGTTCTAACTGAATTTGTCATACTATATTACTAATACTGAGAGTAACAATGCATAGAGATTTGAATGTGGTCGTTGTATAATATTTTGTGATAAGAAGTTGATAAGATAATCTCCGATGGTGTTTGTGAGGAGGAGATTATTTCTCTTGCACCAAACTTGGAAGTACATCAGTGCTGCATCATTTTCCAGTTTGAACAAACGTATCAGCCAAGTCAAAATGGCCGATTCAGGATACATGAAGTATTTTCTGCGGAGTCCAGGAGCCACAGGCCCTGACGCTGAAGTGGCAAATGTTGGGAGAAAGTGGTACAGGAAAGCGGCTCATCGGTAAGAACTCTTAGAATTGTTAAAAATTATTTTCACCACTACATATATATATTTATTATGAAAATATATTGTAAAATATTCCCTAAGCTTAATGCTATTGACATACTATTTGATGATAAAATATTAGGTCCTTACATATGAAATTCACGTTTTGCCGTACTGGCAAATTTGATCTCAAATATCTTCTCTTTGGTTAGGAATTCCAAATCCAAATTTATACAGCTATTTACTCATGTATTTGTGTTTTGAAAATTATAATTCATTTGTTTTTTCCTCAATTGTTTTTTTCTTTTCGTCACTCATTTTACAAAATGAAAAACTTGAAATATCGCGTTATTTACGAGTACGAGTTCCACCGTGGCACCAGTGCTGCAGAAACGGCTCGAAGGATTAATGATGTGTATGGCGACGGTGCCGCAAAAGAAAACACAGTGCGTTTTTGGTTCCAAAGTTTTCGTTCTGGAAATTTCGACCTGCAGAACAAGCCCCGTGGACGGCCGGAGACCAAAGTTGATAATGAAGAATTGAAGGCGATTGTGGAAGCGGATCCATCGCAAACCACATCCGAGTTAGCTGCAGGCTGCGGTGTTAGTGATAAAACTGTTTTAATCCAATTGAAGCAAATTGGTAAGGTGAAAAAGCTTGAAAGGTGGGTACCTCACGAATTGAGTGAAGCAAATCAACAAACGCGCGTTGACTGCTGCGTTGCATTACTCAACCGGCACAATAATGAAGGGATTTTAAATCGAATCATTACCTGTGATGAAAAGTGGATCCTGTACGATAATCGGAAGCGCTCATCGCAATGGCTGAACCTGCCGAACCAGCCAAACCATGCCCCAAGCGAAAATTGACTCCAAAAAAGTTACTTGTGAGCGTTTGGTGGACTAGTGCTGGTGTCGTTCACTACAGCTTTCTTAAATCTGGCCAGACGATTACGGCAGATGTCTATTGTCAGCAACTGCAAACCATGATGGAAAAGCTAGCTGCTAAACAACCGAGGCTGGTTTATCGCTCTAGGCCACTGCTGCTTCATGATAACGCTAGACCACACACTGCACAACAGACGGCTACCAAATTAGAGGAGCTTCAATTGGAATGTCTAAGACATCCACCGTACTCTCCGGACCTTGCCCCAACAGATTACCATTTTTTTCGAAATTTGGATAACTTCTTGCAAAGGAAAAAATTCAACTCCGATGGGGCAGTCCAAACCGCCTTCAAAGATTTTATTGATTCCCGTCCGAATGGTTTTTTAAGTAAAGGGATCGATGAACTACCTATGAGATGGCAAAAGTGCATAGATAGCAATGGTACATACTTTGATTAAATAAATATATTATAATAAAAAAAATCGGCTTTATGTTCCTCCCATACTAAACGTCAATTTCATATGTAAGGACCTAATATGTGCGATAAAGCTGTATAGGTCATGTTATTGACCTATTTCGTTTCATTCACTGCAGATAATATAGAACAGAGACCATTTTCTTACTGTTGATTTATTAGATCACATTTTTGAATATATGTTTATTTAATACTTGTAATATTCTCTGAAAAATTGTATGTGTAAAAACATATTCTTTAAATAGGTTAAACTCCTCAAATTCATTTGGCAGTATAATGACCAAAATTTCGATTATTTACTTTCTGTTTATCATTATGTTCAATTTATTAGTTTCCATAAGAGCAAGTCATATACAGGGTGTCTCGTAGCTAATAGCAAAAACTTAACAGGTGGATTCGTGCCTTTATAATGAGTCCAAAATGTTCAAGCAACCATGATCTGTTATAGAGATATGCAATATCATCAAAGTTTGCCTTTTTGTTCAATATTTCCGACTTATTCTTCATAAAAAGTTGAACAATCATTACAGTAACTTTATCAATTATGAAAAATTCATTTGCTTCAATTAAAGTCGAAGAAAATAATAAAAACCTTGCAAAAATTTAAAATAGTATTTTTTACAAGCTTTTTAACATTTTATTTGACTTGTATTAAAGGGAATGAATTTTCCATATTCAACTATAATGTAATGATTGTTCAACTTTTTGTAAAAAATAATCCAGTAATATTGAAAAAAAAAGTGAACTTTGATATTGCATATCTCCATAACTATTGATATTATGTCATGGTTGCTTGAACATTTCAGACTCATTATCAATGCAGGAATCCACCTGTAATGTTTTTGTTACTAGTTATGAGTATACAGTATATAGTAATAAAAAAAAAACAACTTTAAAAACAAAAACAAATGAAGTCTATAAATGTTGAAAAATGTACTTTATTGCGAACCATCTAAATTGCGATACCCCAAAATTTTTTAGGATGTTAAATAAATATATACAGTATATAGTAATAAAATATACAGTATATAGTAATAAAAAAAAAACAACTTTAAAAACAAAAACAAATGAAGTCTATAAATGTTGAAAAATGTACTTTATTGCGAACCATCTAAATTGCGATACCCCAAAATTTTTTAGGACGTTAAATAAAATTCGAAAAACCTAAATTGACTTCTCTACAGCTCTAACACCACAAAACCAAAATACTATCACTTGGTCAATTTGCCTAGTTTGCCAGGGTGCACTAAACGGATGTTGGGTGAATTGTTATCCCTACAATAGCATACCGATAGCATAGTGACAAATTGATTTCTGAAGACCACCCTTTTGGAACAAATTTCCTAACATTTAGGTTAAATACAGCTCTTCAGCGCACTGTTCCTGCACCTCATAACACTAATAATTTTCCAGGAATATCTTAAATAAATGGAAAAAATCTATGATACTTACTTTTGTGTCTGGTCAATATTCTCCCACTGATATGGCAGACATTTTCAAACATACATATATGTAGATACTTCTAAATAATGGAACAATTATGACAAATTAAAAAAAAATATATAATGTACAATATCTGAATTGAAAGTACAGTAGAGCGTCGATTATCCGAACTAATTGGGGGACATGGGTGTTCAGAAAACCGGTATTTTCGGATAATCGAGCTGTATTGATTCAGTCATACATATTTACGTACAGGTGAATGAAAACCATATTTACATTTATATCTTTAATGACAAATAGGTATTAAATATAAAAAAGTGCAGACAATCTTGTAATAAAACATGTATGTACATACTAGGTACAATTAACGCATAAAAAATCTTCAATCTTCGTCTGCCGAAGCAAGCCTACCCGCTTTCGAGCGGCTAGGTCACATACTTTTTTAAGGACAGATATTTGATATTGGTCGCTTTCAGCTTGGCAACGCAAGTCAGTATCTAAGCAAGTAAACGCTTCAGAAGCACCAATTATGTTTTCATCTTCATTCTGAACTTGTAGTTGATGAGGTACTAGTGGTGGCGTCAGCCTTATTCATCATGAGGTCTAAAATTTCACTATCTTGAATAATTTGGTACCCGGGATCTTCATCGTTGATATCCATCCATTGTTGAACCTCTTCTTCATCACATTCGTGGCAATCGAGCTTTTTTAGCATATCTATCATTTCACACATATCTTCGTGTTTCTCATTTACACATACACTTTGAGGATTTTCCACTCTACACAAAACTTTATTCCACGCTTTTTTCAATTTCTGCACTTTTACATTGTCCCATGCTGCTCTGATCATGTGGACACGTCTTTCAAATAAATTTTCTTATGATTTCTTATCAGGCTTTCTTCTCCCTCCTCTTTTTCCAAAAGTAACTTACGTAACAATTATTTTCTGTAATACCGTTTGAAAGTCTCAATAACGCCTTGGTCCATAAGCTGTAATAATGAAGTCACGTTAGGTGGAAGAAACATGACTTTTATATGAATGGATGAGTTAGGGCGTTATCAAGAAGCAATAATTTTTTCTCCCTTTTATCATTTTTTAATTGATGGGCTTTTACAGAGGGTATAAAAGTTTCTATAAACCATTCCATGAAAATTGTACTATCCATCCAAGCACTCTTTTGCGAAGTGTAAACGATAGGCATCGCAGACATATTATCGAGTTAGAAATAACGTGTTTTCTTGCTTTTTCCAATTACAAGCATGGGCAATCGGTGGCTGCCAGTAGCATTAGTCTAGTTTAAATTTAGTTTATCGACTAGCGGCTACTTTGAAGTGGCATACGAGTACAATTAACAAGTGGCGACAAGTACATGAGCACTGTAGCGCGGGAGGCGGGAGGGAGTAGGCACTCGCGGGTCGGGCGGGCATAGTAGTTTGGATAAGCGGTCGTTCGGTTGATCAATAATTCAAACATTTAAAATCTCAGTGCTGGTACTGGTATCCTGGGACTGAAAATTGCCAGCATCGTAATCCTGGTTCAGAAACAAATCTCCGTTATTGAAATCGCTAGGCTGTGCATCAGATGAAGGTTTTACATTATTTTATGTGTATAGCTAGGGACTTGAAAAGTCCTTCATGTTTCATATTTAATCGGCCAATGTACAGATAACCTTATAAATTTTCCTAAGCAATAGTGCAATAAGTTATCTCTATTGGAATATTATTTATTGTCTGTTGTTTTCCTATAAATAATACTGATAATTATTAGCGGGGGGTCATCAAAATATGTTTGTGTTGTGCTAACGTACTTCAGACGCGGAGGTCGTGAACTTATTCCGTTGTAATTAAATGAAGTCCACAGAGGATAATAGAATGCGTGAATATATCTGATTTATCACATGTTTACGTGTGTTCATTTTCTTCATATTTACACTATTTATTACATTCATCAACTTTTGAGTGATTTTCATCTTTGGAATAATACATGTTCTCAATAAATAAAAAAAAAATTCAGAAATAAAAAATATAATTTTCGAAATTGTCATTTAAATGTCAATTTCTTTTAGGCAAGGGGACTGGGACACAGCGGACATATGTTCCCCCTCGCATATATTTAATTAATTAATTAATAGTGCAATGAGTGAGTTTTACAGGTTAAAGCTGCTCTATCGGTCCTGCTCATTCGCCGCCTGGTTGGCATTTTTTTAATGCTAAAAGTGCGATCCAGTGCAATTTATAATGCAAATATAATATTTATTTGATAGACGTGTGGTCGATCTTGGGTGGAATCGGTGACTTTACATTGTGTGCAGTGATCTCTTAAGCCAGCCATACGAAAGGTCGTAAGGTCCTATAAAATCCAAAGATTTCCTCACCTGTCCAACCAATGATCCACATAAATAGCTCTGTCTCTGAGAGACATTTATAATTTATCTTAATTGATAATATATATTTTTTAAATCCCACCCTACGTATTCGTTTCGTTTCTAAAAATGTATGTCGTCATCATTTGGCATACTTTTGACCGTTTGAGAATTTTTAACGGTGAAACTTGTGTATCCTATATTTATTATGATGTTGATGATGGAACAGGGATGTCGGAGAAATGACAGAACCGCCCAGAAAATTACCCTAAAAATTAGGTACCCGCTATCTGCCGTTATAGGAGTTTTTCCAACAAACGTAATCCAGGCGTATTTCAAGTCTCATGGGGCGCAAATGCACGAAATTCAAATCATTGTATGAGGTTTATTGCCTACTCGAGATAGGCAAAATTTAATTTTTTTCGATAATGAAGAAAAAAATTAACTACCTTATTATTATTCATTGCGGAATTTTAGACCTTGACTAACTATTCCATTTTTATTGTAATGTAATTAAAGTGAGTCTGCCTTAAACGTATTGAATTAAATTTTTTGCTCAACTTTTCGACTTCAGATTCGGGTGAACTTGTATCCTTAATATGAATTTTCAACACAAATTGGTTCCTTTAAGATCAGCCAATCTAAATCATGGTTAGTTGCTTATTCTACCTAGAATTTTCAGGTTGATGTGACTTTTTTCAGTTCGTAACGCTATTTCCGTCACAGCTTTGAAATATCCATTTATCTATCAAAAAATACGACCGAAGTAGGTTTCGAAAAAAGAGCGTTGATTTGCCTTTTTTCCTTCTTCCAAGCATCAATTATTTTCAGTGAAATAGAAGGTAAAGTAAAATTAATATATTATATACGGGTGGCAAAGCTAGTAAATTATAAATTTGACACGGAATTCGGATCGTCTAATGGCGTCTAATGTGCACGCTTTATAAACGACACCGCGAGGCGATTAATACGAGTTGCACTCAAATCGCTAATATTTTCATTCGAATTACATTTGCAAGGACATTTTCACAACATTCGTATATTTATATTCAGGTCACAAGCGCTGGCTGACATATTGACCGGGGGCGAATCAACACGCGATATAATTTTAGCGTTATTTATTTAAAGGTTTATTTATATTCAATATTTTGATCTCATCTTAGATCAACATGGTAACAAGTGTGCACACCGGCACGCCGTGACCACGTGCGTGGGGGTTTTAGTTGCATGCATCCATTGTGATCGCTTGCTTGGCGATAGATTCGTATCGATATCATTGTTCTATCGCTTTTCAACAATTTTATGCGCGGGCGTTTCTGGAATTCTGAAGCCATGGTGAAGGAATAGTGAGCCACTCATTTTCCATTGGATTAAAAGTGGTCATAAAATTATACCAAAGTGTTGGCGTCGTTTGAATCAACGTCGCATTAGTTAGTAAGAAGAAGCCCTTAATGGTAGATTCCTATCTAAATGTCGTAACATCAATGTTATGGAGATAAACGTCTTCAAAATTTGCATTTTTCCTCAATATTTCTGACTTGTCTTCTGTAAAATGTTTGACTATCATTAAAGGAACCAATAAAGGATATTTTATTTATTTATTCATTGCTTTACTTTTACATCATTTGATAAGGTTACATTATACTACGCCTGTCTCACTAGAGAGCTCCGTGTTGAGACAGGCAAAGTTTACAATAATTATAACTCATATGTTAGTACATTTTATACAAAATAGGTTAAAAAAAGATTTATCATCGCCTACACTCAGGCACATGCAAGTACACCCTAATACAATCTCAATTTTTCTAATTCTCAATTTGTTTGGATGAGTTTCCCAATAACTGGTCAACCCATCTCTTTTACCCAAAATTTAATTTATGTGTTTACATTTTTCGCATTGTTCATTTGTGATACCATTTCCAGCATTGTATTGTACAGTTTCGGGCCTATGTGTTTGAAGTTTCTTTGTCCATAAGTGGTTCGCGCTCTTGGGACTTGAATAGCATCTTTGTTTCTGCGTGTATGAATAGTGTTTTGGGTGTGTGTGAAATGTATTTGTTTTTGTACATGTAAATTAGGACAGTTTTGGCGTATATTTCGTATACGTCAATAACGTCTAATTTATAAAATTTTTAGTAAATGCATTTTTAAATTTAGCACGTCAGCACATATGAAATTCGTAACAGTGTCATATATATGTAAGTGACATGAGCGCAGCTCTCACCAAAAATTAGACCTTTCGAAGAAACACGCTCTATTGCGAAACATTTACTAGCTAACTACATAAAACACTCAGTCTCGCAGATAAAAAATTGATGCGCGCATACAAGTAAAATAGTATAAATATTAGCGTGAAACGCAAAAACTCTTTTTTTCGCGAGATAAGAATTATTTAATTAATATTTGTTTTCGAGAATCTTTAGTCGTGCATGTCCTTTTTGGTCGTGTGGTGGACGCCACTGGTTTGTTTGTTTGTTTGTATATTTTTTATTTAGTTGTAAAAAGAACACATTTTTACATCTTGTAATTAAAACCTTAATTAACATGGCAAAATAAACATAAATATTCCAAAAATATATCAACATTGATCAACATAAATAATCATAAATAGAAACACATTTTCACATCTGGCACAAAGTAAAGAAATTAAAAAAAGAAAATAAACATGAAACAATATGACACGATCATATATCAAACTTACTTTTCACATATTTTGCACTTAACCTACAAAAACTAACCCATAAAAACCAAGTTTTACAATACTCCCTTTCGCTTTGAATCAAGTTTCGTGTCTATACACGCGTCGGGCTAATTACTCATATAGAATGATTCCAATTTGAAAAAACCATTAAAATTTCTAAAAATCCAAAATTATACTATAATTATTAATTTTTTTAAAACGAAAATTTGTTAGATCATTTTTATCGTCGCCACGAGTCTGTCAAGTTTCAGCTCGATTTGATCACGGGAAAAGGGTTAAAAACCTATGCAAAGTTTTTTCGTCAGCTCAAGACAAGCAAGCAAGCAGACGCTACGAGTTAAAAGAAAGGGAGTAAAAACCAAGTTTTTATTATACTCCCTTTTCCATTGAAAAAGGTTTCGCGCCCACTCCACGCGTCGGACTCGAAAATTAAACAACATAAATCGTTAAAATTTCGAAAAATCCAAAATTATTTACTATAATTATTAAATTTTTATAAACGAAAATTTGTTAGATCATTTTTATCGTCGCCACGAGTCTGTCTGCAAAGTTTCAGCTCGATTGGATCACGGGAAAAGGGTTAAAAATCGATCCAAAGTTTTTTCGGCAGGGAGTACAAAGTAGTGAGACTTTTTAGACTGGTGTTGAGACATTCCCTCCCCCCTTCACGACTAGCCTTAAGTACGTATATGTATGGCGTATTCTTATCGAATATCAACAAATAATATAATTATACATACGCACATTCTTATATATAAAATGTAATATGTGATAAAAATATATAAAACAAGCTTGTTTTTCCATTAATTTGTTTTGTAAACAGTTCTTATAAATAGCAAGTTGTAAGTAGCCGTTAGGCCCTTATAAACAAGGCGTAGGATCTTATCTTCACGTTTTGTGCAATTTAATAATTTTCAAATGAATTTTGAATACTGAGTTTTTCAATCAGCGTATTTTATTTGAAAATTTAAATATAATTTATGGCATTCACATGTGTTTTTAATGTTTTTACTTTTTTCTAATTATTCGTTTTCTTCTTCGATGGCTGGTGAACGAACTTAACCAAAATATTCACCAGGTTGATTTCTCGGAAATTTTGATGAGTTTTAAATTAAATACTGACAGAATACTAGGTGCAGATTATATTAGGTCCTTACATATGAAATTGACGTTTTACCGTACTGGAAAATTTGATCTCAAATATCTTCTCTTTGGTTAGGAATTCCAAATCCAAATTTTTACAGCTATTTACTCATGTATTTGTGTTTTGAAAATTATAATTCATTTGTTTTTTCCTCAATTGTTTTTTTCTTTGCGAGACTCAGTTTACAAAATGAAAAACTTGAAATATCGCGTTATTTACGAGTACGAGTTCCACCGTGGCACCAGTGCTGCAGAAACGGCTCGAAGGATTAATGATGTGTATGGCGACGGTGCCGCAAAAGAAAACACAGTGCGTTTTTTGGTTCCAACGTTTTCGTTCTGGAAATTTCGACCTGCAGAACAAGCCCCGTGGACGGCCGGAGACCAAAGTTGATAATTAAGAATTGAAGGCTATTGTGGAAGCGGAATCCATCGCAAACCACATCCGAGTTAGCTACAGGCTGCGGTGTTAGTGATAAAACGTTTTAATCCACTTGAAGCAAATTGGTAAGGTGAAAAAGCTTGAAAGGTGGGTACCTCACGAATTGAGTGAAGCAAATCAACAAACGCGAGTTACTTGTGAGCGTTTGGTGGACTAGTGCTGGTGTCGTTCACT
This sequence comes from Agrypnia vestita, assembly GCA_016648135.1. NCBI lineage: Eukaryota > Metazoa > Arthropoda > Insecta > Trichoptera > Phryganeidae > Agrypnia > Agrypnia vestita. The sequence goes on along the minus strand of JADDOH010003424.1, from coordinate 23,768 downwards.
ACAGCTTTCTTAAATCTGGCCAGACGATTACGGCAGATGTCTATTGTCAGCAACTGCAAACCATGATGGAAAAGCTAGCTGCTAAACAACCGAGGCTGGTTAATCGCTCTAGGCCACTGCTGCTTCATGATAACGCTAGACCACACACTGCACAACAGACGGCTACCAAATTAGAGGAGCTTCAATTGGAATGTCTAAGACATCCACCGTACTCTCCGGACCTTGCCCCAACAGATTACCATTTTTTTCGAAATTTGGATAACTTCTTGCAAAGGAAAAAATTCAACTCCGATGGGGCAGTCCAAACCGCCTTCAAAGATTTTATTGATTCCCTTCCGAATGGTTTTTTTAGTAAAGGGATCGATGAACTACCTATGAGATGGCAAAAGTGCATAGATAGCAATGGTACATACTTTGATTAAATAAATATATTATAATAAAAAAAAATCGACTTTATGTTCCTCCCATACTAAACGTCAATTTCATATGTAAGGACCTAATATAAAACTTTTTACATGCATAATTTATTACACACCAAACCCAATATCTCAATTGCAAGTGTCTTCGCCCTGCTCCAGCAGCATATGTGTATTCTTTGTGTCATTACAAAATGTTTATGTAGGTACTAATTAACACGTACTGCACGTGGTGAACAAGCAAACAAAATAGAAATGTAAAAGGAGTATCATGAACAACGCAAATTTACGGACGAGTCTTGCGGTCTTCAGAATATTTCGAGTTTGTTCAAAATTTTCAAAGAACACAGTACCAAATTTTTATTGGGGTTGCATCCGATACCGATATATCGGCGATATCTTGAGTTTTACGATATATCGGAATCGGCGATATTAATTTGCCGATACACCGATACATTTTGAATCTTCGCGCTTAATTCTTTCTTGTTTAAACGCGGCACAATTTATCTACGCTTGGGGAATCCCCGTTTCTAAATTTCATTCCGAACACGGAATACATGTCGCATCAATATTCTCAAACTAAGCCAAAAGCCTGTGCTATGAAAATATGACTAAATTGCGAATGTCCCGGAATGGGTCTCGAACCACGGACCACCAGATCACTAGACGAGCGTCATGACCGCTACACCAACAAGCCACTCGTACAATAATCTGAACGTAATGTTCTGTTAAATTACAATTTTTAAAACTTCATAATAAAGTAAACATTCTAAATAAATATTATACAATTAATTTCGTCTGTTTCTAATCTAAACCCATAACTTTTTATACCTTTTGAAATCTTCGCTGTCCGCATCGCTATCGGTATCGACGATACGTTTTTTTATAAAAATCGGTATCCGTGTGGTGTCGGCAAAAGTGCGTATCGATGCATCCCTAATTTTGATCCCCTTCTCCGGGCTATCTTCTCTTCTCGCAGGATGTTCACGAATTAGAGGATTCGTCTCAGGCGTGTTCTTATAATTTATTTATTTATTTGACGCCCTTATAGGCTTTTACAAATTTACAGAATATTTTTTTTTTAAATAACATAAGACAGTTAAAATAATAATACAGTTAAAAGTTACAATAATAATAGTTAAAAGGTAATAATAATAATATAGAAAAACATAAGACAGATAAAATTATAATACAGTTAAAGGTAAAAATAATAATAGTTAAAGGTAAAATAATCATACAAAAAAATTTATTGTCCATTTCCATTTCGTTGAGATGTAAACAATTGTATCAGCTTTGTCCTATACACAGTTATACTATCAGCAAAAATGTCAGCCGCCTCTGCATGTTCATTCCCTAATGAGTGTAAATCTGGGAATTACAGAGTTTGCTAATGCATTAGTTCTGACATTTCCACTATAATAGATCAATGCACTGTGTCTTGATGACCTCGATGGGGCATATAAGTCGATCAGACTAATAATCTGGGGGCAATCAATCAAACTATTTACGATCCTATAAAGAAATATTAGGTCTGTTACAGTACGTCTCAAAGACAAGTTTAAAAGTTGTAAATAACTAAGGAGATATTCATATTTGATATCTTCCAAGCGTATATTTAATTTGTAATTAATAAATCTTAATATAGAAACATTCGCGCGTCTCGCTTCCCACGGCGTTAATAAAATGCGTCTCCAGTATCGCGCCTCAAAGGCAACGATGTGTGGTATTTATTTCTAAAATTTCAACACCTTTCATCAAAGTCTATTATTATTACTAACTAATTTGAATATTAACTACTCGTATTCATAAGGTACTCATATTATTAACCTATATTATAAAAGTGGGCTGAAAAAGACAGATACGCTATGTACACAACTCTGATATACCTAATTTGCCTGATGTTTTTCCGCTGCGATAACACTGTTATGCGATTACGCTGATAACATATCAAACAATGCCACTCATAAACTGAGGTAATCAGCCGTCGATTCCAAACCTGCGAATAATTTTTTCATTGACAATGACTATATTGTGTATTGTTTTTCATTTGCATTAAAGTACTGATACACATGCTTATTGGTGGCACGTGAGCATGCAGAGTATTGACCCTCTTTAGCTCTTGCTTATTAGTGGCATGTGTGTACGCACATCGCTAGTAATAAGCATGCTCATTAAAAATATCCTTAGGCCGTTCAGAATATTCTGCGTATAGTTTTCTGGGATATTCTGTGACCTCTCTGGCCAACGTTACGGATCCCATTGTAGGGCCCATCATCAGGGCTGATGTGATGAGTGTGTGTTGAAGTGTAGGTTAAGTATTGCTTTGCAATACCGTACCGAAGTCAGGGTGTCTCCAAGTTTGTGTTATGTTAAGTACTTGATTGCAGTACCGTGTCGAAATCAGGGTGTGTTGTCTTGATGTGGTGTGTTGTGTATCTACTAACGGATGTCAAACTGTGCGGATCGTCGAATTGATTTATTCTGCAGCGCCGGATACCACGAGGTTTTTAACTTAAGACCGTCATCCCTGTTAATGTTTACCGGTGCTTGTATATTTCAATTGCTTCTTTGACCAGGCGCGTGTATTGACTTTTGGGCTTTCCTAGGATTTTCGGCTCAAATGAAAAAAGATGGAAATCGCTCAGCCAATGCCGATTTTTCCGGGTGACCGAGTTTGCATGCTCTTTTATGCTCATCAACCCTCTTTGAAATCGTGCGTGCCGTTTGTATGTGGGACAGTGTATGCCAGTAATAAGCATGTGTATCTGTACCTTTATGTTATATACGATACGACGATATTTTGCTTGTATGCTCTACACACATGCATTGGTGTTACTATCTTTCGTAGAAGTGATGACGTGATAATTGATTCACATTGTCTTCAATTGATTGACAAAATATGTCAATCAATTCGGACCGTCAGCTCAATTCACTTCTAAAAAATGCAAAGCAAGCTTACTCACTTAACGCGCCTATTTTATGGGTGTTATTTGGTGTCTCAGGTATAAGAAACTGATGGCATAGTTGCCGGTCTTCATATTTTGCATACTCAAGCACCTCTGGCGCCTGGAATATATCATTAAATTTGTTTTTATTATTAAATAATTTTTTTAAGAATAATTTATGATTTCTAATCAATAATTTCTATTTTAATTTTATTTTACAAACTATTAATATCTTTAATTATTTAAAAAACTCAACTAATGACACTAATATAATCATTAAAATAGCTCAATAGCATGTACTCAATCGATTTACTTTCTGCGTAGAGGGGGAGGGTATAAAAAAAATTGGACCACCTGGGCTTCTGGCAACATTTAGATTGTTAAGCCATGTATTCACTAGGGGACAAATCGCGAAACATTCCGCTCGACATGTCGCATCAACATCTACGCTCATGTTTCGGGGACAATGACGCGGTCATTTGACGTGTACACACCGGGACTCGCATATCTTGTCGCGGAAATGTCATCCGATGAGGTTATGGATGACAGCTGCGGTATCTCATTTGGCGAAAACGGGGTTCCGCGCAATTCGAAATGTTTTTTTGGGTCGCAATTTCAAATTAACGAGGTTTTACTGTAGTAAATTGAATATTATTAAAAACAAGGTCCTTTTTGCAAATAATTATTGTTTTCCAGACGTTGCGGAAATATATCGCCTTATGAGGTTATGAGATAGCCGCGTATCTGTTTATGTTAATGAGTTTATCGAAAAGTAAGAGGAGAAAAAAGAGGAGAATGCGAAATTATTTACTGCAAAGAGAAAGAAGGACGGACATTCTATGCGATCTTCGATCGGTACAGCTCGATGAGTTCAAGAACGATTTCGTTTCCCCGCATTGTCATCTTGACAGATACAGCGCATGCGTATTCACTTGTAAACATACCACGTGGTACTGACGCTCCGCGGAATGTTGCAGTGAGTACGCTCGGGTACCGTGCGCAAGGCAACGTTGCCACGGCACGTAGAAATGCCGCGCTATGTTGTGCGCGAGGTTGCGGAACAGTGCACGACGTTGCAACGTCACGTAGACTCTATGCCGCGCGTGCTGTTGAGGGACAATTTGTCCCCTAGTGAATACATGGCTTTAATCTGTGGGGTTTTCTGAACTAGAATCAATTGTCAGAATGCGGTCCTCGGATTTTGCATACTCAAGTACCTCTGGCCCCTGGACTAGTAGTATTTGTTGTAAATACCACGATAACCTTTGCAAGGTCTGTTTTTATCAGACCTCATAACTTATCTCAAATGGAATGTCAAATTTATCTTTTGAGAATCGTCGCGCGCACTTTATTTAATCAGCGTATAATACTTCTACGTGCATGTGTGTGTAAGGTATCTATTTTGTCATTTTTCGCAAAAAAAATTATATCAACCATTGTTTCCGAAACCTGTCAGATAAACATTTAAACTCAAGTGGTTCTATAAATGTCGTTCATAATAAATGTAATTAAAAATTATTTCATCGTCTTATCTTCGGTCGATTTGTTATCGTTGTAGTGGGAAAAGTTAAATTCGTATTCAGCTGATTGATCTTCGATTAGACTTATTATAATATAATAATAATAATAATAATAATAGTCATTCACAGACTGGCAATTGGCGAAATACAAGACGAAGACATAAAATTACACAAAATACAAGAAAAACGCTAACACAACATTACAATAGCTCAAAACTATATATAAACTATAACACGCGCCAAAACAAAAACAGCACAATCCCGACTAATTTTCAACGGATTAAAACTATACAACGACCTGCCACAACGGACCAAACAACTGACCACTGACAAATTCAAAACAGATGTGACAAAAATGCTAAAACTCGGCCAACTATAAAAAAATGACTTTGAATCTAAATTATATTATTATTATATTCCTATATTGAATCATGTAAAAATGTTAGCCATAAACCTTTTAGGTTTCTATCATATTTTAAATAAAAAATAAATAAAGTAATCCATAAAAAAAGTTTTTATTATACTCCCTTTCTCGTTTACTAGTTGAAACATTTATTTTCGCTTAACCTACGCGTTGGGCTTCGGTCGGGCGACGCTACGAAAGGGAGTAATAAAAAAAAATTCCAAAATTATACTATAATCAGGTTTCGCGTCTACCAGACGCGTTGAAATATTTTCATACAACTTAATAATTTGTATGAAAAAACCAATCAAAATTTGAAAAATCCAAATTGTATTATTTTTTTTAACGAAAATTTGATAGATCTTCTTGATCGTCGCCACGAGTCTGCTTGCAAAGTTTCAGCTCGATTGGATCACGGGAAAAGGGTTAAAAATAGATCAAAAGTTTTTTCGTCAGATAAGCAGACAAGACGACAAGTAGACAAGTAGACGCTACGAGTTAAAAGAAAGGGAGTAAAAAAATTTGAGAATTTAAAACATCGCTCTTTGCTGTATTTTGTGCCCCTAGATATCATCTATCATTTTTAGAATAAGAAACAAACCTATGTTTGATGTCAAGGACGTTAATTATATATTATTTTATTGTAATAGCTTCTGATTCTCGTTATCTCCGAAACTACTAGGAAATTTGACATGTTTTTAAACAATCAGTAAACATGAAAATATAAACACATTAAAAAACATAATTTATCACCATAAGAATTTTGATACAAAAAAGCAATTTGATGAAAATATCTTTGCTCTTACCAGGCGCTGAATGTTAAGTAGTTAGTACCTACAGATGCTCCGCTACGTGAAATGTCGTATTAAATATTTTGTTATGAGTTAAGATTATTGGTTCCATTTATTCAGGGTGTCTGTTGCTTATCTTGCTCGTCGAAAAATTAACTATCTCACCAGCACGCCACTTCTCCGCAAGGGTAGGCAGAGAAGACAGAGCGCCATACTCTTCTGACCGAGTGCACCGCTCGTGCCGTCTTTTCATTATTTTTTTTTTTATAACGTTTACTCTAAATACATAATATGCTCTAATATAAACTCCAACATCAACTCATTCATATATTTTGTTTTAAATTCATATATTCTTTTCTTGTTTTTTGTGCCTTCTGGCATCGAAAATCATTGCACTGTATATCGTCGATTTCTGCGATTTGGCCTCCCTCCCGAATGGCAGTCTATCCTCAAATCATGTTGTTTTGAATCAAATTTTCTAATATACGGGGTGTCTTATAGCTTACAGCAAAAACAGTGAGGGGGTCTTCTTCATTAAGTTTTGAATTTAAAATATTTTTCATATTTTTTTGTCAAACGTCAACAGTTACGGAGTTAAGCGAGATCAATGTTTGCATCTTAAAACGTTGGACTATCATTACAGTAACTTATATGGAATATTTAAAATTCATTCGCTTTTCAGGTTTCTGCAAGATTTTAATCATTTTGTTTGACTTGTATCAAAGCGAATGAATTTTCAATATTCGACATAAATTGCTTTCGCGTTGGCCTGCGACTATTATGAAAGTAATTTATTTAAGTGTCTGGTGACATGAATCAGAAATATTGAAAAAAATGGAAACTTTGATGTCGCTTCATCATCATCATTATCATCATTCTTGGCACTACAACCCTTGGTGGGTCTTGGCCTCCTCAATAATTTTCCTCCACTCATCTCGGTCTAGTGCCAGCTCTCTCCAGTTTCGAAGCTCTAAGGCAGAGATATCTTTGAGGACGTTGTCACTCCATCTTAATTTTGGCCTTCCTAAGCTCCTTCGCCCTATTGGCCTTGAGTTCAGCAGGGACTTTGGTGCTTGATGCTCGGACATTCTCTCCACATGACCCAGCCACCGAAGTCTTCCTAGTTTTATAAATTTTGTGACGTTTGGCTCCTTAAACAGAGTATAGAGCTCAATGTTGTAACGTCTGCGCCAAAGTCCATTTTCTAGAACCGGTCCGTAGATACGCCTCAAAATTTTCCTTTCAAAAACGTCCAGTGCTCGCTCATTCCTTTTAGTTAGTACCCATGTCTCAGCTGCGTACGTGAGCACTGGCCTAATAAGCGTTTTGTACACTAATATCTTGGTGTTTCTGGACAGCAGTCTGGATTTTATTTGCTTTTGTAGGCGGAAAAAACAGTGATTTGCGCTCACTATGCGCTTCTGGATCTCCTCTGTAGTATTGTTGTTGCTTGTTATCAGGGATCCTAGGTATGTAAATCTTGATACCGTTTCAAAATTTTGACTTCCACACAAGAGAGTTGGGATTTGTTGGGTGCATCCTACGGCCATGTATTTGGTCTTCTGCTGGATTACTATGATGTCGCTTATCAACTCAAATGTCGAAATTTCACCCAAAATGTAATAATGAATATTATTCTCCTATTAAGATTTTTGCTACTAACGTATGTATTTGATTTCGTATTCGAAACATATCCACGTCTTGTTACGCGAGCACTCATTCAGTCGGTCATGCAATGTACCTCCCTGCATCGTGCGGAATTGTATTATATAACGCTATCCGGTACCCTTTTTTTATTCAAATGGACCTACGAAGCTTGGCACGGCCGAGATGACCGCCCTGCAGCCAACGCGGTATTTACATGTGCCTGTCGTTTGTCGATGGCAATGGCAGTGGCGTCACGATTAGCGGGGGGGGGGTCACTCATTTGTTTTTACTCCGATAAAGCCCGCTATCCGAGTAGCCAGTCATTCACTTCACTAACGCGGTAGCCGTCGCGGTCGACGGTCGCGAGTTTTATCAATTGATACGCAGCTGATTAAAATAATCAACGCGGCGCTCATTTTACTACATTTAGCGTATTTTGTATTCCGAGTGATACAGAGCGATACGGGTATCGCGGATTTTAGTGTTTTTGTATTGTTTTCGATTTTCTTTCGTCGTTTACGCTTATCGTTTAGTGCGCGAAACGCGAATTTTCCTCTGTTCGCGTTAGATTTTCCGCTCGCCGTCGTCGACAACTCGCCCGAGCATGCCGGAGACCTCTCCGGTGGCGCCGTTCGTGGCCGTGTACCCGGTGACGCCGCCGATATCCGCCGAGGAGCTGAGGGCCAGGGGCAGCGGCTCCTCGGCGAAGACGCGCTCGTCGGCGTCGGTCAGCTTCTCGCTCGACGGCGAGGACGGCCTCGGGGACGGGAGCGGAAACGGAAACGAGAACGGAAACGTCCCGCTGCGCCACAGGCGCCGGCTGTCCTCCGGCGGCAGCTTCGCGAGGAACGAGAACGACCTGGACGGCTTCGCCCAGGGGTCGGCCCCGGACCACGTCTGGCTGGACGAGAGGGACATCGGACACAGGTAATGGGCTGCTGTTTACATACAACTTATTTATTTACAACAACACGCGCGAAATGGCCGGATCGGGTTTGGTGGCCCGGGTTCGAGCCCCACCTACGGCGTTACGGGGACAGACAGATGGACGGACGGACAACAGAATTATTATGTTTGATTTATTTACTAACATTACTAATCATTATAATGTTAACGCACAGTGTACATTGCGTAAACCAATTACAAAAATTCGCATTATATTTAAGACGTAGTAAAGTAAAGACAATGTTGCGCGAGAGAATATTCGAAAGCTAAGAAAATATATTATAGTAAGCAACAAACAATATTGAAGTAAAATAATGGTAATAAATGGAGTAATGAGTTAAATTAATAAGTAATAGTAACGTGGGAATAGAGAAGGGTGAAAAGAGTGAGGAGGTAAGAGTCAGAATAGAGGCGGAGGAAGAAATTGAGACGGATAATTTAAAATGACCTGGGCCCGGATACAGAGTTAATATTTAAATGATTTAAAGGTTAAAATACGTCTTAAAATTGTGTAAATTTGTACTGCAAATTACGCTTTGAAAGCGTACCTCAACCTTTAAATCATTAAGTATTAACTCTGTATTCGGACCCTAGTGGTTGAGATATTCATCAGTTATTTGGACACCTTATTATACAAGACGCGTTACAAGAATCCAAAGAGTGCAGTAAAAAGGTTTCTAGTATTTTGTCCTACAGAGCTGGTCAACAGAAATCTTCACATCTACGAGAATCGCCTTTTTGTTGTGCTACACAAGATTCTCAGTGGAGCTATTGATTTTCTTTCTTTATCTGACATAAATTTGCTAGTTGAACCACGTATAAAAAACCCGGATTTCCTTAGAATACTTCAGCATCCTAATAATTTTGGCTATTTTTCTCCCATCATAAGAATGTGTACATACAATATGTATTTTGCTGCCCTGACGCTGACCCTGATATTCTTGCATATACCCTATTATCATTCAAAAAGTCACTCCTGCACAAAATACATTTTCTTGCCTGAACCCATAGAACACATTAAATCAATTATTTATTTACATAGTCTTACATGATCACACTACATTGGTATACTAAATACACATATGCATGTTACTAGATCCAGGCCTAAGACACTTGTAATTGGGATAGTGGGTTGAGTATTTTAAATAATAATGTATTGTTTTTTATGTATTTTATACCCAGTGTTCTATTTTCATAGCACAAGCGTTTAGCTTAGTTTGAAAATAGTAATAATATTTATGTTATACCTATTAGGGATGGGTCGTCGACGTATTTACCGTCGACGAAACGAGACCGTCCACGTCCATCCATCGACGAGACGATCAACTAGTTGAATTCGTCAACTAGTTGACGCGTCAACTTTGTTACGCGGACGTCGCGGACGTTCTATCTAAACATCGGGACGATGGTCAACTGTCTACGGTTCGACGCGACGCTTCTAGACGGCTCAACCGTTGGCTATTTTTATGACGTTAATTTTTAAAATTTAAAGTAGTTCGAGGGATTTTAGTTTCGGGGAAAGTAAAACCGCTACTAGTGCTTATATGTAAAAATAAATATTTTATTATTTATTTGTTTACGCACATTATAGGCTTTTACATATCGTTTTATATACTTATTTCTATATATAATAAAGAAAGAAGTAAGTATACACAGCAATATCAGGTGTAAGCAGTAAAATATTAGTTCAATAAAAAATAAAATAATTAAACAGAATTGTTTTATTTTATACAGCGCAAAATTGGGAATTCACCGAAACGTCGCACGTGCACATCGCACAAATCAAGTAAAAAATAATAGATAATAGCTTATTAAGCCTATCTTACCCTACGCATGCATTCAAATTTCAAGTCTCTGTCATAGTTCGTGTACACAGATCTGCACTCTATGGTCGTGTACTTTAGAGTTGAAATGAAATTACCCGTCGAGCCGTCTATGGCGTCTACAAGTCGACAGCGAGAGATGAGAAAGAAATAAACGGAGACGTTTTGTCTTGCTCTCGCTCGTTGCTTTGCACGAAGTTGAATCTCGAATCGTCCACCGTCCACCGCTCACCGTCTACGAATTCAACTAGTCCATGCGATAAACGTAAACCGTCAACGCGTCGACGCAACGTCAACGGTTGATTTCAACTAGTCCGTCCATTCAACGCCCATCCCTAATACGTATTGATATTTCATATAGGCATCTATTTTTATTTTTAAAAATATACAGGACATAACAGAGCATGTTCATAACACTTTGTAGGCAGATTCGTGCCTAAATTACGAGTTGAAAATGTTCAAGCAAAAATTTCATACAGTTTGCATTTTTTTTCTTATCTTTTGTAAAACAATGGACTATTATAAAGTGATTTATATTAAATATTAAACATTCTAAATTTTAATACAAGTAAAATAAAATTATTAAAACATATCAGAAATTAGAACTCGAATTTTTTCATTTAGTCATTTGACTTGTGTTAAGATGTAATTTACTTTAATGAAAGTCCAACGTTCTACGAGTGATAAAGTAGAAATATTTTAAAAAATCCTAACTTTGAAGTCGTTCATCTTTACAACTATTGATATTAGGACATTGTTGCTTGAACATTTCCAACTCACAAATGACGTTTTAGTATGTAGTTATATAAAAAAAATCCCACGAAATGATCTAAGACGCATTTTATGAGTTAAAAAATTAACCCAACGACACATCAGCCGATACGTATTTGTGTTTAACATTTTAATCAATTTAAAAGAATGCAAATATATATATTTTAAATTTTATGTACCTACTTATTATATAAATTTGATACCAAGACAAAAAATGTATGCATTATAAATTAAACTTTAATTCGGCTGAAAACCAGCCTCAATCTTGAAAAATCTTGTTTTCGTATCACCTGAAAACTTAAAATTTGTAGATGGGTTTTTGTGTCACTAAGCATCGAAATATTGACTCATTTTTAGTGGTAGTTTTTTTATATATACATTATGTTCATTAGCACATATTAGAATACAATATATATTCGAAAATACGTATTTCAAATATAATGTATGCGAAATGCGAGAAAACTACAGCGTAGAGAGTTCGATATATGCACATAATTTGTTCAGTAAATTATGACGACTTTTTATTTTTAATTTTATTTTTTTATTTAGAGATGCGAACACGAAACATGTGTCGCATCAATATTTTTACTATTTTCGAACTAAGCTAAAAGCCTGTGCTATGAAAATAGTACTTACTTAATTATTGTGTCCTGGATGGGGCTCGAGCCACCGACTATCCGATCACTAGGCGAGCGTCATGACCACTTAACCACTTCTTCTCTATCTTCTTTTCTTCACTTGTACTCTTCACGATCTTCAAGTTATAAAATATGTATTTCAAGTAATATTAAATCTCGTGAAACGCAAACGCCACGTCATTTTTTGAGTACATATCAAAAGCTTTAACTGTGATATTTATTATTAAAACGCAGACGCAGGGTCCAAATATGCATAATTCAAATCATTGCATTGGATTTATAATATTACTACTCAGAAATTATTCTCACTTCATGAGTTCTATGAACTCCAAGAAAATGGCATCGTTTGCCCCAATGATATTGTCAATGGTTTGCCCCACAAACGGCTGAGTAATGAAAGAAAGAGAGAAAATATCACTCTAATTCAAAAGTTTGAAAGTAGTCTCCTGTAAAATCATTCATTTAGAAATATCAGTCTTTCCGCAAAGGTGCGAGTGTGTAACTTCAAGTATCGCTCCATGAATTATTGATGTTCGGTTCATTAGTTGGTTGAAAAGAAATCACAGCAGTTAAAACAGAATAGATATCCATGATTTAATGCCTTCCATTTATCTAACTTATCAGAATATGTTCTGCTATTCTGCTGAAAGAAGAGAAGAAAGAAGAAGAAAGAAAAAAAAGAAGCTGAAAACACACAAATGCTCACTACAACTCGCTAGTACCTAGAATACACAGGTTAGGTAACAATTGTACAAACATAGCGGACGTGTTTGGTTCTGGCCTGTCACAGTATAGGGGCGCGATACTGAGAGCGCTTCATTCCGCCATAATGTAAATTATATACACTTTCTTTTTTTGTTTTTCTCTCTGTTTATATTATTTTTGCAAATAACTGTTATATACCTACATATGTAAAAGCCTATTTAGGCGTAAATGAATGAATAAATAAATAAATAAATATTTACAATTTTATATAACACTAGCCGATACACCTGCGAACAATCACGGGAATTGCAGGAATTGCAAAAAATAATAATACAAAAATATCATTGGTACCTTTGCGTATTGCCTAAGCCGTTGCGTGTTACGCGCTGATTGCGTGTCACACTCTGATTATCTTGAGTCGTAATTACAGCTTAATTCCAGCAAGTTTCAGACGTTACGGACAGACAGCGAAATTATTATATTTAGGTTAGACATGTGCGCATCTTTTTTTGTCTCTATTTTATAAGCGTCAAAATTCTTAATATTTTCTACCGTCTGCGCTATGAAAAATAATAGCAATAGAATGGAAACAGGCTCGAACACGTGGACATTGTGGTGTTTAGATGTATCTCAGCTAAATCTCTGATGTTAATCTCGCTCCGTCTCGTCCCGTGGACGCGGGAATTACATATATTACAAGAGCACGAGGCGTGATGCGTATCTCATCAAGTGTGATTGTTTAGTTCTGAGAAGTGCATAGTTTATAATTTTGCAGTTTCGAGAACGCAGTCTGCACCTTGAACAGATGACAGTATTTGCATTTCGCTAGATGGACGCGATGCGACGGGTCTTGAGTAAATAATATCTCTGTGTGTTTTGCGCGCGTTGCACCTACGCCGCACAGTGGTCGGAAAAGACAATCTGAGCGAGCGAAATTATTTTAGCGTTTATTTGTATTCTATACCCATTAAATAATAATAATAAACCAATTTAAAGATATAAAAAAAATGTAGTATTGAAAACTTGATTATACCACCTAACCACACTTTATATTTAATTCTAAACCTGTCTTTATGGCGTCCACAATTGATCCACTTTCGACGTATTTCTCCACAAAAATTTAACAATGTTTTTTTTATGATACCTTGTTGTATTAATCGCCCTTAAAACAGCTTTTTTTGCTTCCTTTAGAAAAGTCTCGCTCCTTTAACCATGCTCCAAACAGTTTTTTCCTTGGTAATCTGAGAGCTGGAAAATAAATAAATTCTGAATACAGGCGTACCGAAGTGCACTCCGATTGATTTTAAATCTGTAGCCAAGGTATTAGAGAACGATAGTTTACAACAATTAGAATCAGTACAGGTCAATCCCAGTTTTGGCAGTCTAAGGCATGCAGAAAAAATTTACGATATTTTGTTAAAAACAAATCGTGGCTTTGTAAATATTAATTGAATAAAAATGTGGATTATATTAAAAAAAAGTTACCTAAGTTTATCGATTCCATAGTTCGAAGAACAAAATTCAAAAGTATAAACACATCATTTTGGTACAAACACTCATATCCGACTGATAATAACTCAACTTTATTTTTTTGCAACAATATGTCACTACCTGCTCGACTAGACACGAGGGGTTTATTCTAGGGAATTAACTATTAGTGGGACTTTATTACCCAAGGAACTACGTTTATTTCGCTGCATATATTTTATTTTTATTACGACTTTCGTTTTTTAATTTTGCGCGCACAGAATCTTATTTCCAACCTTTGTGCGCCGCACTTTTCCATTTCAACGGATGTAAAATGTTGAACAGTGAGTTTACAACTTGCACAAGCCCTGCTCCGAAATGCGAGTCCCTGAAATACTAGTTCTCGTAATAGGCACTACTGTTATGCGCTTCCGATAGATTTCTGAAATTATTCATTTGAAATTCTTACAATTATTTCGTCTAGTATCGCTCTAGTCTTCAATTCTGTTTGATAATGATGTCGTTGACAATTTCAAGGTCTGCTTAGCGACAGGCAATTTAGGTATTATTCGAAATGGTATTTTGTTAGTCACGCACAATAAAATTTAAGCACGTAACTTATTCGGTCTATAATATCTTCTATTTGTTGAAGCACTTAAAGTATTTTATATGTATTGTCATTGTGGTGTTTATAGCGTCAACTTTGGTTGGACATAATTATTCATTTTAATTAATTAAGAATTTTGTAGTAACTCCAAGTGGTTTATGCAAAGTTCTTAATTAACTAAAATTAATAATATATTCTATGTTTTTTTACTCTTTGACAGGCCAAGAGGCCCAATCACAGAAGCGAAGCACATCCTACATTACATAATTAAATTACTAGTAACTGTAGGTGAACAATCTAAAAATTTTGTAATGTCATCGACGAAAATGTCTAATATCGTAAATACACGTATTACATTATACAAAATGTTCAAAAACTTACATTTAACGAACTTTCTTTCAAACAAATCACCATAAACTAATTCATATAAACAACAACAGATTATGTTTGTACTATTTATTAATTGTAATTCTAATTAAATAAAAGTAATAGTAAAGACATTTGACAAGCAAAAAAGCAAATTGACCGTTGGAATACATACAGAACATTTACAGTTCATAATTACAACGTTCCTTCGTCAGGGTATACGTAATACTTTAAAATTAAATCTTTCGAAGAAACGAGCCACAGTTCGAAAAAAAGGTCCTCCACGGTGACCACTCCCATTTCATCTGTAACCATCAAAATAAAATAAAAACAAAAAGATTATCAAAATTGATATTATAATAAAGTTAGTCTCTGACTTAGGAGTTTCTGAAAATATCGATTTTTGACAAAATGGCGGGCGTTTGATTTTAAAATAGCGTTTTTTAGGAAAAAAATCGGGTTTATCATGCCGATAAAAAAAACTAAGTCACTTAAAAGAAATCCTACGACAAAGACTAGATAATTATGTAAAGAATAACCACAGAAAATTTCAAGTTAATCGGTTCAGTGGTTGCCGAGATATTTTTGTCACCAATTTTCAAAACATGGTTTCGAGTAAAACGTGTTTGAAAATTGAGTAATGAATAAATCGCGAAATTTTTCAACTTACATAAAATCATCGATTCCAGGTCCATAATATAAGTCCTCCTCCTTGCTTTGAATTCCCATATCATCGAGCATTCTTCACAAACATAATAAACATATATCTAAACTTTCTATTATGAAAGAGCCCGGCTGGCAGTTACCTGGGCGTAGCGCGGCTCCGTGTTTCGCGGCGCGTAATCAACAAAGGGATGCTATACCTAATCAGCTATACCTAACTTTGTTATTTTTTACTTAAAATTTTCACCAGATATTCTTAAGACCTAAAGCTTCAAGAAAATGTAAAAATTTCAAAATCGATTTTTCCGAAATGTCTACGTAGGTATTCCCCCTTAAAACATTCATAATTATGTATATTATAAATAAAACAATTTTGTTTTGATTATTTACATCGACTTCATCTGAAAATGTTTATCATTTACACATTGCTTATTTTGGGTTACATTGTTACAGTCGTATTTCTCAGTGACGTTTATAGTAACGAGGTTATTAGCTGGCGGCCGGGTGTACAATGGATTGCAAATTTCTTAGAAATTCTTGCATCAACATAACACAACTATCAACACGAATACATATTATTGCTTCACCAGCATTTGTTGCTACCATTTACTGAACACTTTTACTGTTTCAAGGATCAATAGTTTTCATTCTAATGCCGACGGGTTGGTATTTTTGCAAAATATTTGTAATATTGATTTGAGACATCCAAGGGCATTAGGTAAAAAAAAATATTGAAAAAAGTTAAACCAAATCTTATACTGCACCCGCGCAACGGTGCACTGCTACATGGCAGTACGCTTTTATCGCTCTCCGATCGCACTTTGAATGATTACGACTGAAGTTTACGCTCCGATTTAAAAAAATAAAATGCATCATCTCTGTTGACTAACTCTACAAGACACGAAAAAATAATTCAAAATAAAAACTTTTTTTATTATTATTATTTTATTTAATTAATTAATAGTATATATTATATTTTATTACAATGATACCTAGAAAATATTTACAATTTTTTTTGTGTGTATATAACTCACCGAAAAAAAATATGATTCTTGTGTGTGGTGAGGAATAACCACTTACAATCATATAGGTATTGTAATCTAATTTAATGATAAAACAATGAGAAAGGTAATTTACTATTTATCTAATTTATCAAAAATCTTACTTAATAATACAATATATAGAATAAGCAGTCAAGTAAATAATGATATTTTTCTCTATTCATCGTCGATTATAAAGGCCATCTTGACAAATCAGTATTTCGCACAGTCCTTCATACAACATCGCCAAGTACTCCACCTTCTGCTGCTGCTAATTTTCTTCATTCTTATTCGTTGCGTGGACCTTTTTTCGCTGGACCAAATATCTATCCAGAGTGTACTGCTTGCTATTTTTCGCTCGTCAAGCAGATGGGCGAGTACCGTATGCGACTAAAATTGATATTTAACTGAATAACCAACAGGCGCATTGTTTATTAGCAACAAACGAATTTATTTTACTATGGTTATCTTGGGATAAAAAAGTCACTTAACATTTTTTTCAAAATTAATTTTTGTATTCACAATCTTGTACCTTGTACCTACTATTAGCTACGTGATAATAGGAACGTAGTATTCTTTATGAAGTCTGCTCATAGATTTAAATGTGGGTTAGATTATTTACATACGTACCAATAAAGGTACCGACAGTTCCCTTCTTTGGCAGCTTTCACAAATTCTTGATACTTTCTCCATTTGGTTATGAATACGATTGTACATTTATCAATAAACATACTGACCTAAATGCACGTCTTTTCGTTTTTTGATCGCGAATCATTCTACAACAATTGTGCGCAATCATGTTTAAAAGCTATGAAAATGCTATTGAGAAAAGAAAAGCGTGTATTAGAGTATTTGGGTCATTTGTTCATTCCATACCGACGGTCCCCAAGAACAATTTCCAGTACAACAGGAATCGCGATGCGAATAACCACTACTAGAAGCTAGTTTATTAAAGTACCATTTAAATAAATTGTATAAAGTATCTTTTGGATCAATTAAAAAAGAATCACTTTTCACACCACCAAATCACAAAATCACATCAACATCAGCCGCGATGGTGGGCCCTGCGATGGCATCCGAAATACCGGCCAGAAAGATCGTATACACACGGCGGAATATCCCAGAAAATTCTAACAATAAGTTCTGAACGGCCGTGAAAACATGAGAAAATTTTAGATCTTTAGTTGATATTTAAAATTGCCAGATGGTGAGTTGAATTAATGTTCTACATACATGCGTTCATGTCTCTGGTGTGAATTATCATTTCGTGTCTCGGATTAATTTGATATCGATGAATAATTCTAGCGTGTTTTAATGTTATCTTATTGATCTCGATTATGTAAATCAAACGACAGGCCTTTGATTAGAAAAATACAAAAAATTAACCGGGTTGCCCCAATAATTGTATTTTAATTAAATCACTTTTTGAATGCTTGGGCAATACACATGGATGGCAGGGGCGTACATAGCTCTCCGCATAAATATAATTTGTGTCAAATAAATCTAAATTACATGTTTATTTGCTGTATTCAGTATTAAGTTTGAATGAAGCTACACACGTATTTCGAGTAGTATTTTATTAGTGGATTTGACGTTAACATTGTAGTGATTATTCATGATAATCATTATGAAATGGTTGGAAAACATAAACTATGTTATGTAATTTTTCGCAAAATCTGCTCCTGCAAACATGTCGCACTACGAGTACTTTAGTGTATAAGTAAAAAAAAAATATTAATTTTTTCGGTTTCTTTATTCTTTTAACGTAGTATCTCAAATAAAATGTGAAATGCGTTGTAAATGAGTTAAGATGAAAACCATAAATTTAAGTATTTTAATATTATTTGCAAGTTATTTAATCATTAAGATAATTTAATAATTTATCATAAAAAGTGTATTGTGTAATTATATCGCATGTCATTCAAAATGTTCACAAAACATTTATACTTTGTACTCTGATGTCCCTCTAGGACTATCTATCAGGGTCGATAAAGACCCGTTGACGTTCGTCTGCTTTATGAAAATAAAATGGCCCATGGTACTTTTACAGCATCGATATTAGCAGCATAATCTAAATCCACGCCTATATGGTGCACACCACCAAGAGCACGCATGCGACCTTAGAAACATTAGCATAATATGCTAATGAGAATGTTGGCGTATTAAGTAATCGAATAATATGGAATATACAAGCGTCTTGTAAACTAGTTTTTATGCTTCCGATGTCACAGATGGATTATTAGGTGCATATAAATAAAGGGTGATCCAAACTGATCCGTTATTTTAAATACCATTATCCCAATTATAATAATTTCGTTATCTGTCCGTACGTCCGTCTGTAACTTCGTGTAACGTCTCTAATTTCGTTCGAATTCATGGCTAAAAAACGAAATTAAAAAGGACTTAGCAAAGATGCGAACCATTTGTACCTATAAAAAAGATTATTATTATTTCTAAAATACTTTTTCTTTATTTGGTTTTATAAAAAAAATCCGAGACCAGTAACATCTCCAATATGGTGTAGTGGCTAGGTTACCTGGCTCTCCCCCAGGAAGCTCGGGTTCGGTTCCCCCGGTAACAGAATACATTTTTCCCATTTTATTATTTTTTTATTTTGATGTCTATTGTTTTTATTATTGTCGTTAGAGTGATATATTGTCATCAAAAGACAGTATCGCGTTTAGTTTTACGCACTAATGAGTATGCCGGCAGGGGAAATATTAAAAAAGTGTTCAAATATTTTGATTTTGAAGTCGTTATTGCTATTTCATGGGTGTCGGCTGTAAATAATTCTCATTCTTTAGAAACCGGCATGTTAAAGTACTGTCATTTTGACGGGTTACAGCCTATTTTAAAATGCCGTATATTTTTATCTTGTATATATAATATTGTAATACGAGTGCAAGACCTTCCCAAAAAAAGTTGTTTTTTTTAGTTAAAATATCATATTTTTGTGCACGTTAGTTCTACTACATACAAACATATTCATCGTTGTGTGACTTTTCATTGTTGTCTCAATGATAAGTTTTGCGTTTTCATTTAATAAACTTTTCTTTAAATCGTGTACAGGAATATGGCGGTGCGAAGACAATCGTCTTCACTCCACCGATGAAGAGCAGAAGCAATATATGTCTACTCTTGGCGGTTAAAGATCATAGACAAAAATTTGCTTATTCAAAAAAGTTCACGTTGACGTCATCTTGAATAATTATTTATCATTAATTTTAATTATATTTCTTTTTTAAATGTTTCGTGTAATTATTTGATTGATTTTAATCTAAATTTGAAATATATTTTTGTAAAAATTTGCTTAGAATAATTCTGAACCACCCTAATGTCCATTATTCGTATTTCAATCAATATCATATTTTGACGGTATTTCTATTCCTCTCGCTTCAAAGTGTGACATCTCAAATGAGTTTTGTGTTCAGGAATTCTGGCGCTGGTACTCAATCTATGTATATCTATATTAATTTTCTGCTGGATTTCTGTAGGCAGGCGTCTGGTACGTCAAGTAATTCCAGTCGATACATGTTGTGACCTTGGAACAACAAAATATCATCTGATATAAATTGATTTTTTATATTAAAATTCAGTATTTTTTAATTTATTGACAGTATTTTTCTCTTTAAAAACTGTTACGAACATGTCAAATATCTTAGTAGATTCAGAATATTTTGAGTTTGTTCAAATCTTTCAGAACAGTGCTGGATTTATGTCACAGAGACATTATTAATCAATTAGTGTATATTATAGATATCTCACAGAGACGAAACTAATAATAAAAATAATAAAAGTATATTGCTCCCAAAATTCCGTAAAATCAATTGTAGATTTTCTCATTAGCGACATCTGTGGGGATTTAGGGGAATGAAAATGGCTTTGTACAGGCCGCATGGAAAAGGCGCTTACAACTCATATATGAAAGCTTCACGCAATTTGAACATATATACAACTTCCAAAAAATGAATAAGCATGGTATATTCTATCATGGGTGGAAATGGCGAATGTTACAATTGTGTAAAGTGATCACTTAAGCCAACCAAAAGACAGGTCATAAGTCCTGTTACACCCAAATGACTTCTATACCTACTTTCCCATAATTAATACAGTTTCATCTCTGTGAGATATCTATAATATACACTAATCTTAGTAGATAACTAAAAACTATGTTTAATTTTAGCACTTGTTATACCTTATATTTCTCAGAATAACAACTGCCGATTAGAAAACTATAAAAAAAAAACCTATACGTTGAACGTTATACCTGTATTATACAACGTGCCCGAAATTGAGAGTTAAGTTTATTTTTTACTCTACACATTACATTTTTGTAAAAAAAATATAACATCGGCAATGAACTGTATCTCCATCGAAGAAATCCTTAAATTTAAATTCAAAACTTGATAAATCCTGGCACAGAACCGCTTCATATCCCCGCTCTCCTGCGTTACTCGCTGGGATATTAACCACTGCCTATAGACGTACCACTATAACTTGGCGTGCGAGGGAGGGCGTCCCTGTCGCGTAACAGAAGTTGTCAGGGTGTAAATTTATTACACAATACATAATGTACAGAATGTCCGGTGACCTGTGTCGTAGCCTTTAGCCATGTATTCACTAGGGGACAAATCGCGAAACATTCCGCTCGACATGTCGCATCAACATCTATGCTCATGTTTCGGGGACAATGACGCGGTCATTTGACGTGTGCACACCGGGACTCGCATATCTTGTCGCGGAAATGTCATCCGATGAGGTTATGGATGACAGCTGCGGTATCTCATTTGGCGAAAACGGGGTTCCGCGCAATTCGTAATGTTTTTTTGGGTCGCAATTTCAAATTAACGAAGTTTTACTGTAGTAAATTGAATATTATTAAAAACAAGGTCCTTTTTGCAAATAATTATTGTTTTCCAGACGTCGCGGACATATATCGCCCTATGAGGTTATGATGATAGCCGCGTATCTGTTTATGTTAATGAGTTTATCGAAAAGTAAGAGGAGAAAAAAGAGGAGAATGCGAAATTATTTACTGCAAAGAGAAAGAAGGACGGACATTCTATGCGATCTTCGATCGATACAGCTCGATGAGTTCGAGAACGATTTCGTTTCCCCGCATTGTCATCTTGACAGATACAGCGCATGCGTATTCACTTGTTTAACATACCACGTGGTACTGACGCTCCGCGGAATGTTGCAGTGAGTACGCTCGGGTATCCGTACGCATGGCAACGTTGCCACGGCACGTAGAAATGCCGCGCTATGTTGTGCGCGAGGTCGCGGAACAGTGCACGACGTTGCAACGTCACGTAGACTCTATGCCGCGCGTGCTGTTGAGGGACAATTTGTCCCCTAGTGAATACATGGCTTTTAACAGAAATTTGGTCAGGCAGCACTAAACAAACCATGCAGTAATGGCGGCCGTTCTATCTGTCAAACTGTCTGACGGTAATACCGGTCCATTATTCACTTTTCAGCTTCGCAAAACTTTAATACTTCATTGGCAATTGTTCTTGCACCATCCCGGACTGTTTAGGATGTTTTGGACATAATAATTCAGTGCATATTGGTAATCAAGGTGTCACAGCTCCCGACCAAATACAAAATTAAACTGAATGACAGGGCGAGGGGTTACCGCCGGGTGCGGGCGGGGCGGGTTTTAGTTCCAAATTCGCCGCACGCCAAGTTATATTGAGATGAAGTGAAAATAGGTGTTTACAAATATATATTAATATCTTAAATAATTTAATTTATTACAAAGCATAATTTGAGAATGTATAAATAATATGTAATGTATACCAAAATATAAATCAAAGTGCAAATGCTAATATAATAAATCAGAATAGATATTTGTTTTTAATTTTTTATTTTAATTTATTCTATTTAAATAGACTTAAATATAATTTAACAATTAAATATTTTTATTAAATAATCGTTATTGTATTCGGTCACTAACGATTCCGCGAAAAAAGGTCCGAGGATATTTGGTTCAACGTTAAAAAGCCTACGCGACAAAAGATCCATGCGACATTAGTTCCAACCATATTTTCAAAAAAAAAAATTTTTTAAAGTAGCCGATCAAATCAATGGACGAAAATATTGAATATGACTTTTCGCGAATTCTGCCTTAATAAACAAAAGTGCAGTATTTGTAACTGCCATAGGAATCAGAGGGGCCGGGATCTTATGCACATACTGACTGCACTTTTGTTTAGCCTAACCTAATCTAACCTAACCTATCCTAACATGTATTTTTTGTTATAATTCGCGAAAATTTAGTTATATATGCAATACTTTAGTCTATTTATTTGATCGGGTTTTAAGAATTTGTAAGAGTATATATATTCAATGATTTTATCAACATTATCAATTCTCGAAGCTCTTTCATAAAAAAAATATTTTGAAAATTTGTTGAATCTAATGTCACGTGGACCTTGCGTCGCGTAGACCTTTTGTCGTAGACTTTTTGTCGCGTCACGCCGGTAACATGTGTGAAAAACATTTTAATCGCCATTACCATATTCAAAACGTCGACGTTCTCACTCAAGGTTTGAATAATTTGGCGAACTTTTTCAATGCTAACGACATTTTCTAATTAATTGAAGAATGCTTTGCTTCTTTGGAGCCAATGACGAATACCTTCAATTTATTATGGAGGCAGACTTGGATCATAACTTTTGTTTTCTGATAAGGATGTCTCTCGGCTTCAAAGATTTTTTAATTTTTTTTTTCATATCTCTTTTCGTGAGGAATGTTGTATTGTATGTTATTGTGACATCACGGATATTTATTATTCTTAAAACGTTGGGAGGAACCAGATTAAAATATTTAACTGTGCTTACTCTCTAAATGCATTATTCGAATATTATACAATTATATAGAACTTTTGTTTGTTTGGATAGAATTTTCCTTAATTAATTTTTGTTTTATATTATATTATATTATATAATAAATGTATATGTTGTATAGTTTGCAGTAGTATTCTGATCGGTATAAATAATATAAAATAACAGTAAAA